>JABFEA020000002.1:16593349-16605546 GCA_019775915.2 Cyphomyrus plagiostoma
TGGTAGAACACATTGATATACATATAAAATTAACTACATAAGACAGAAGGACAGAATAAAAAGGATGAAAAAAAAAAAAACCAATTGACCAATTGTTTTCAACATATTTGAAATGCCTATATTGCACTTTGTTCACATGAAGGCCCCAGACTTCTAAAAAGCTTAAGAACTTATGTTACAGGAAGCCACTTGTCTCCAGACAGTAACACACTGGAGATCAAATCTGAGGACATGATCAGTGTGCTGCACCTACATAAAGCTGCATGTGATGTACAAACAACTGTAAATGATCGGCGAACTTTGTAAAAGAACTAAAATAGGGGAGATTATTCAGATTCCAGTGAGCCAGATGTATAATCCATCCATCCTCAAATTCTTTTACAGAAATGATGGCGAAGCTTCGTAAGAGAGCTTTCAAATTAATTTGACTAGCAGAATGCTGTGACAGTAGAACATGTTTCTTATGTTAGAGCAGGGATCCCAAAAGCCACTGAAAAGGCCATGTTAAAAACCGGCAACAAATTTGTGGACTTTATTTATCTAGTCAATAACAGTATGACCCAAATTGCAGTTGTATGGTTGAAATCCTTATATGTAAATAATATTTACAAATGTGAATTCTGCAGTACGCATTATTCCTGAAAATTCCCTTTTTAAATAAAACTGAACAGTGATATACCAAAACCTCTCTAAAGATATAGAATTAAATAAAATTAGTTCACAAACGGTTCTATTAGACATTAAACATTGGATCCTTGCTTTGAATGAGCCATAGGCTGAGTTTAGTCCCAGGACACCAAAACAACCACATCACAACTAGTATGTTATGCCAGGGAAGGATTATGAGTTGTGTGGGCCCCTGGGCAAAATGTTCGTGAGGGCCTCCCCCCCCCCCGGCCCGGCACCACTGTTTCCATCAGAGACCCTATAGGTTCAGGGGCCCTTGTAGGCAGAGGATCACAGAATGTAGGCCGTCTAAAATAGAAAAATGAAAATAAATTGTTGATAAGCGTTGCATATTATTTTGGGCTAGGGGTCCCACGGGCCCCCTGCACCCCAAGGGCCCCTGGGCAGCGGCCCCGCTGGCCCGGTCCGTAATCCGTCCCTGTGTTATGCTGAATTTTATGCTAACTCACTTGTGGAGGAGGGGCAGGAAGAGGAAATGTGTAGTGCAGGTTCACACAGGACCATCCCTGCTTCCCGAGTAGGGCTGTAACCGTACACGTAATCAGCCTGTGCCATTCAGTTACATTATTCTTGGTTCAAAATGTACAACGAAACATTTCCTGACATGGGTAGAACCTAAATTCACAAGCAGTTTTCCTTATTTCTATGACTTAAACAGTAATACTTTATTTACCCCTCTGGGCAAATTCTCTTTTTGCCCACCTCATGTTGCTCTCCATGAGACACAAATACAGGTGAGAGAAAGCTTGGGGGTCACAGGACAGGGTCAGCCAGTGTCCTTGGAGCTGGGGTGTGAGGGCCACAGACATGTGATTATTCTGCTGAGGCCAGGACTGGAATGGGCAGCTTTCTGATCACAGGCACAGAGACTTAGCCCACTGAGCCACACAGCACCCTCAGCTGGTCACAGCTGGCTACCTAGGGGTCATGATCAACAGTTTGGTAACATTTTAGCTTCCAAATAAGTTAAACCAGCACTGGAGAGAGAGCAGTTAATATGACTACGATTGTCTTTCGGCTTCATTATATCAAACTCTGATATGTTACTGGAAGCACATCTGACATGCTATGAGATGACATCATCCAAGTGTCTGTACTACTGCAGTAAGGCAGAAACAGCAAATTTGCAAATTACCATCCCTTAGGTTTTCTGCCTAGAGTAGAAAGAGCTACAGTAGGCTGCAGAGCATTCCCTCACAGAGCTCTGCACCAATGGAATGGCTTTCCAGCGGATGTGCGTGATTCAGGCTCACTCTCGATATTCTAAGTCTAGACTAAAAATACACTTGTTTAGTGTAGCTTATAGGGGCTCTAGTTCTACCTCTAGTTAACTGCTCACCCCCAGTTAGGCCTACAGTGTGAGGTGTAGAGCTGGGTGGAGATCGGTGCAATTGGCTTTGGATGAACTATACTGTCAGTGCTGTCACTCTAGCTTCACACCCCCTTGTGGAATTTGTGGCATTTCAGGGACTCCCCATGCCTGTCTCTCCCTCCTACTTACCTATACCATAGCCATATCTGCTGGAGCTTACATATTGCATTAAACTATCTGTGTGCACTGCCTCTAGTCTCCCCTACTTTTGGTAATTGCAC
Organism: Cyphomyrus plagiostoma; assembly: GCA_019775915.2. Classification (NCBI taxonomy): domain Eukaryota; kingdom Metazoa; phylum Chordata; class Actinopteri; order Osteoglossiformes; family Mormyridae; genus Cyphomyrus; species Cyphomyrus plagiostoma. Next base: position 16,595,630 of record JABFEA020000002.1, read on the forward strand.
ATTTTATTTCCCCTACTCCTCCTGGACTGTGCTTCCTGGAGACCCTAAGTTGGATATCTTGCCTACCCTGCTGACTGTGACGCTTCTACTACCTATAACATCCTTTCAGCCTGAATTTTGTCCTCCAGACATGTCAATGTCAGACGCATCGCCTTTGGTTTCCAGCTGTATCTAACTGTTTGTTTTTTCAGTTTTTGTAAAAAATAATTTCAAAACAACTTTTAACATGAAAAATTTTTGGTTTTTCCTTATGCACCAAAATTGTACCAATCTGTGAACCCAAAACCAAGGTTTACACTGAATTGCAATTTTTGTGTACTATTACACCACTATTCCTGGGCCATTTTAGCAGGATATCAGAATTATTTCATGCTGCAAACCAGATGTGACCCATAGGGTTTGAGTTTGACATATGCGTTTTAGAGGTTTTCAAAAAATTACAAATTAAAATAAATTTGACTGAACCCCTTGCAATTTGTATTACAAAATGCAAATTAAATCTTACAGTATAGGCAGTACAAGCAAGAACACAACAACAAACCTTGTAGTACTTGGTGCTGTTCTCATTTTGGTATAGAGTGATATTCTTTGTGTCCAGAATCCAGTAATGCCGTTTTCTCTGAAGAAGAATGAGGATTTAAGTCCTTAACATTTTTTATTGTATCAATGTACATCTACGAAAATGTACTTATATGTAATAGTCATTAGCAGTGTATTTCTCAGTGTCTCTTTGCTTGTTACTCAATACCACCAATCAATGTATAGATTTTCTGCTATCATAAATGTGTCAGTGAATTACTGGATTACTGAGCTAGTAACCATACTATGGTGCCAGTTGGCCATTTAAAGAATAAATAGAGCAGTAAACTCACACTATTTGAATAATTCAGCAAAACCCATACTATGGTGTAAGTCAATAAAAACATAACTGTACATCAGTGAAGAAGAATCGGTTTGTCGTGTCTCAGTCAGTGATTCAGTCAGTCCATATCAACATGTAAGTCAGTGAACTCCCACTAGTGAGGCAGTAAGCCATACCATTGTATCAGTGTTTGTGTAGTGCAACAACCAGCCTTCTTTTAGCACACCGCTGTCTCTGCGCTTTACATGGCGGACAGACTGAACCACTCGCATCAGGGGTATGTTACTGCCGAAGCAGGGGCTGCAATGAAAGAGCACATAAAGAACAAGATGCCAGATTATTTATTGTGTGACTGATCTGGTGTTATCACGTATCCATGTGATGTCATCTTCTGTTGCTGAGGTACACTTTCAATAGTCAAGAACTAAACTATGGATGTTCACCAATATATTATATCTTTTTGTAACCCCAACCACCTTCCCCTTCTTTGGAGAGCAACTTTATTTTTTATTTTACAGTTAATTTAATACATTAGCTGAAGTCACTGTAACCCAGCCCTCCCCTGCCAACCCACCATTATAACATATCAAGGATGCATCATTGCATCTTCACCAAGAAGAACAATCCCATGATTCATTGTGTCCCAAAGTCATCCCTGGGAGGCAAGTTATTGAGAGCACTCTTTCCAAAACTACAAGTACGTTGTCCTTAGTACTGGGAAACACCCACAGTGTCTGGATGCCTTCCCACATCTAAAGGTTACCTGCCACACCCTATTCCCCCCCCATTACCTAATTTTGGGCTGGTCCTCCACAGAATCATCAGTCAGATCTGGATTCAGAGAGGCCTCAGCATTCTTTACATTCAGAGGTAAACATTTGGATGGATCCACATATATGTCCGTGTCAAACATGTCAAATTTCTCCATGGAATTTTCTTCAGAGTCTATATAAAAAAATTAACACACAAAACCTGACATAAACCATTGCCAGTTTCCACTTCTGCACTTCTGTTTGCTAACACTGTATTTATTGTGTTGTAATACTGTTTATTTTGCATATTTTTAACATAAAATGAGACAAATATATGGGATTAAAAGTACTGGCACCTATGCACAACTCACAAATTACACTTAAAGTTTGAAGATAAAACTCAGTTTCCACAAGTTCTTATTTAACCATAAAATTACACGAATTTGCAATTACACTTAACACACTTAACACAATGGAAGAAAAATGACACTGGTGAAACTATTGACTTGATTATTAACTCAATACTTGGCATTGCAACCTTTGGAAAAAGTTTTTCCTATTGCAATGAATGCAATGTCCTTCCTACATCATTTCACTGACAGTTTGAGCCACTGTTCTTTTCATACTGTTCCACTTCTCCCAGATTTGATTGCAGTGACACCTAATCAGGGTGGGAATCAGAGCCAGTTATATTTTTAGGGGCGGGCGCACTGCCAAGGGCAGCCAAAGATTTTCATCAGGTGACAAATAGCAAGAAATATCATGATTATTATTATCATCATCATCTAACCAGCTCTGTTTGTTCCTTTCCAATATGTTTGAAGTGGAACATTGCTAACTAATTAAAATATAGATAATCAACAAACTTTTCATTTAACAGTACGGCAGTGTGAATGACTTAGCCACACAATCTGAGATTAGGAATAAGTATCATGAAGCAAGATTTCTTGCTTAACTTTGTGGCTAAATCGAGGTAACTCTGACTTTCTGATATGAGATGACATTGGTTTATTTAGGCTCACGGGTCTGAAATGTGCTTTGACCAATCAAAGTATCCCGAAAATATTATCTTGGATTGCATTCATTAAATTTAAGATGAAAGTTATGTTCTAACACATTTTGTTTCGTGATATAGGCTCCAGGTCCTACATAGTTAACCATGCAGTGGTGTACCACAGCTTTTGATGGTTTTGCTTCTGAAATTATATTTCTACAATCAATTTTGGAGATAGCAGCAGAGGTGGCTAAAGGATTCCAAGTTGTGGCTGAGGCCACCCCTGGCTACCCCATTTGATTTTCAGGTGTTTCAGGTTCCATAAGTGTGCAATGGGATTTAGATCTAGCTCAGTGGTCACCAACTGGTGGACTCTGGTCCTCATCCAGACCATATAGTAACCCATGGTTGGCACTTTTCTATCAGTGGACCTCAGCTTTATGATTGGCCCTCAGGGAAATATAGTTGGGGACCCCTGATGTAGATTAATTGCTGATCATTTCTAAACAGAATTTCCTCTGTAAGCACCATTTCTGGGTGCTTTTTGAAGTGCGTTTCAAGCCTTTGTCCTACTGGAAGACTCATTCTTACCACTACAGTTCAGGTTCAGTTCTCAGTCAGAACATCCTCACATTACCAAACCTCCTCCATGTGTAACTGTAGGGATCGTGTTTGTTTCTTTAATAATATTAGTAGGGTCAGATGTAATGACCCATCCCCGCCCACGTCCATTTGATGTCTCACCTTCCCCATTGGTTGTCCTCCTCTCCCCAGGACAGTCACTGGGGACCTGCAGTTCACATTGGCGATGGCAATTAAACTTGCAGTCTGTGCCAGGGGAATAGGGTTTACCCCAGGAAACAAACACTAAGCATAAACAGTAGTACTGTGCTGAAGTTTTAGGCGATAGAAACTTGTTTAAAACTATTTATCTGGGTTGTAAGTGGATATTAATTCCAAAAACATTCAACATTAGAATATATATGATCTAGAAAAGATGTAGCTGGACCCATCACTCCTCCAATCCTTATTCCTCCCATACCCTTAACCTCTACACTCACTTAATGTATGAACTAGAAAATGTAGTATTACTATTTCATTTGAACTATGACCAACATTATCCATGACATAACAGTACAAAGAGCCATGAAAAACATTTTGAGTTACTGCCCTAATGGGATCAAATGTCTGATAATGTGCTTTTCTATGCTATCACTATGTGGTGCTCCTTCAGTTTTACAGTGATCTGTGTCACAGTTTAATCAGTTCCAGTCTATTACCCAGACAATGTGTCTGCAAAGTTTGAAAAAGGTCTTTCAAATGGTTACGAAGTAACTGTCTGCAGCAGCGGACAAGTCCCCAAAACCATATGTATTCCCTATACGGGTAATAAACAGTAATACAATAAAAAGTAACTTCCACAAAAGGTCATTAATATCTATTTGGATGGACCGCTTTGGCTCAGATTGCATGTATTCATATAATTTCACCAGCAGCTCCCTTAATATTATAAGGCATTTGATTAGACAAAACATGGAATGCTAGTAGTTATAATTAAGAAATACAGCGTTATACTGGATGGTGGATGTTTTGACATGGTAAGCAAAAAAAACCCCATAAAATTACAGTTTTACATTAACGTCAGCATAATGTAAATGTAAGGCTATTGCCCAGTACCGTATACAGTTACTAGCAGGTAATAAATTCTGATTTATTCATTAATAATTTTCTTCTGGCATGACTATTCAGGTCACTGGTCTGCTTTTTATGCACTACTTAAGCAAAGTGTCTAGAATTTATCACTGATCCATCCATGGGCCTAATTTGCATTCATAGATAAGACAGTAGTAGGATAATACCACTGAGCCTGTGTACACAGGGTTGGTAACTCTCTGGGACCTTCATCCGCATGCAAGAAATCTTACAGCAAATCTATATTATTCCACTATTAACCTAAAATTAGCTACATCAAATGCATTAGCGTAGGTATCATACCAACTAATTACGAGGTAATGAAACCATGACCATGTTACATACATTTAAATCCATGTGCAGACTTCAGTTTTGAACTGAAAATCTTACTCCAGCCAGCTGACCAAAGTTGGCAACCATATGTACATTACATTTATTTAGCAGACACCTTTATCCAAAGCAACATACAGTTGCTAATGTGGGGTCAGCCAGTATCCCTGGACCAATTAGGGTTAAGGGCCTTACTCAAGGGCCAAACAGTGAAACCACCAAGGGGATTTTAGCCAGTGAGCTTCCCATCACGGCCACATAGTCCTAACACAGAGCCGGCACTAGTGCCTGCTCACATTATCTTCATTATGATTTTCATACATTGATATTAAATGCTTTACCAGAGCACTGCAGGCCCTGACGGAAGAGGCCCTTGAGCACGCGATGGCAGAGCTGGCAGGTGGTGGCCTTGGTGTAGGTGTGAATGTGAAAGGTGTGTGGCACCGGCAAGCGGCCCTGCTCAGCCTGGCCCTTGCCCAACCACAAAGGCCGCTCCACCCATGAGGTGGGCCGTGTCCGGGACTCCGGCTTCGACATGCTGATCTGCAGAGAGAAGCAGAATGGATTGGAACCCAGAAAAGGCGGCAGTGTGGTCAAAGTGAGGACAGTAAAGGGCTTCCTCCACACCTCCTCCAGGCTCCCCCCGGCTTGTGTGGACAGGGAGGACATTCTGGGCCGTCTGGGGTGGATGAGAGACAGGCTGGACCCACAGCGCCGCCTCTCACGATTGCAGTCTTTGGACAACTTAAGGATACAACGTTTGTGGAAGTCTAGCCCACAGGCTACAAAACATGTAAGGAGAGGGTATATTTAAACAATTTATTTTAACAAATTAATTATTATAAATAAAGAAAGTGATTTCCTACACATTACTACAAAGTTGTAATAAGGATAAGGATGGCTGCAGGGCATACCTTCACACTTGAGGCCTTGCCGTACAAGACCCCACAGCATTTCACCACAGTGGTTACAGAACGCCGGGGTGCGATATGATTGTACAACCAGGATGTGTGAGCTGCGCCTCGTCTCAGACCCAGAAGTGGAGCCTGACAACATAATTGTCTGTCAGTAAAACTACATTGGTACATTTTTGCTGTTATGCTGAAACCACTGCACATAATAAGTACAACATAATAATCCACCAGACACTAAGCTCATATGACCAGGTAGCAAGAATTCTATATAAAGCCCAGGGACAGTGTTTAACATAACCAGAAATAGATGCTGCGTTTGTGATTTGATGGTGCATCAGCAGGTCTGCCATACTACAGTCAAGATCCGTAAACAAATACAATGTGTATTGAGAGATGCATACTTCTCTACAAAATTGACTGTAACTCATTTAATTCTGAACCAATTATTATGGAATTTGGATTGCTATAAATGTGTAGCATTGTATGCATTATACAAGGGAAAAAAGTGTCCTTCAATTGTAGGTTACAGTGGTACCTCGGTTCTCGAACTCACTAGAACTCAAATTTCTTGAAAGTCGAACAAACCAGTTTGCCATAGAACTCGATCTGAATACCAGAAATTGAACCATTAACACTGACCTAATACAAATTGTACGCGCCAGGAAATGAGTCATACTACAATGCAATTCTTACTTGAATGCCTTCTTCACAGACTGGACAATTAACCAAATAAAGCAGCCCAACATTACAGTAAATAACAATAAATAAACCAATAACTTACGTGTACTATAAGAGCATATATGTCATTTATTTAAACTTTATTTTACCATGTAAATCAACTGAAAACCAGTTCTCACTGCTTTTCATAATATTCGGGAGAAATAGCAGATTACGCAACAGAACTGCCTTGGATACAAACGTCATACGTGTAACTAAACTCCAATAAAGGCAAAGGTGTGTTGTCACTGAGGCGGTTCCAGTTTGTGCAGCCGGGTGAGAGGTCACAATACATCTAACTGTAATGCGTTGCTTCAGGATCAGAATGTGTTGCTTTATGACAGCGCTGCAAGCAAGTGGAATGTGCACCCAATGACCAGACTGGGGAAACAAACAGAAATGCAGACTTAATACAGAGGACTAATGACAACAACCAGAAACAACTGATCACATGGGGATCCAACACGAGGTTAACGAGGGGACGTGGCACACGGAAGAAGCAGACGATCGGGGCAGGACAGGGGTGATGTTGGGATAAGATCTTTATCATTTTGGAAGCCATTAAGAAAAAAATGCTCTTCTTGTTTTATTCTGTTCATTTTGTGTTTAAATGCTAAGAAAAAAAAACACATTTAGGTGTAATTTTTGGGGGCCGGGAACCAATTAATTGGTTTTCCATGATTTCTTATGGGAACAATTCGATCAGAATTTTTCGAACAGAGTCCGGAATGGATTAAGTTCGAGAACCGAGGTACAACTGTATTTGTCTTTGGAGGAAGTAAGACATCTTACAATTTAGGTTTTTCAATTTATTTTTATTTTTAATTTAACAGCATGTCCTCTTTAGTGCACAAACAGGAATAAATGCGTTTCCTAACATCAGTGAAAAGATAAATGCAAAAATAAAATGTCCACTACAATGGACATAAACGAATGGGTGGGGTCTCAGGAGGTTAAGTACATGATACTAGTTACTTATTGGAATTTAATCCAGTTACAGGGAGCAGATCTAATCAGCCCTATACCAAAATTTGAACTATTTGAATAGTCATAACTTCCAATGGGACATGCAAACTCTGATCTATGATGAAGAGTGATTTCGTCCTTCGTCCGCTGCCAGTGGAGCCAACCCACCACCAGGTAGTGATCAGTTGACAGCTCTGCCCCTCTCTTCACCTGAGTGTCCAAGACATGCGACCGTAAGTCCGATGACATGACTACAAAGTCAATCTTCGAACTGCAGCCTAGGGTGTCCTGGTGCCAAGTGTACATATGGAAACCCTTATGCCTGAACATGGTGTTCATTATGGACAATCCATGACGAGCAGAGATGTCCAATAACAAAGCAGTGCTCGGGTTCAGATCGGTGGGGCCGTTCCTCCCAATCACGCTACTTCAGGTCTCACTGTCATTGCCCACATGAGCATTGAAGTACCCCTGCAGAACAAGAGAGTACCCAGGAGGACGCAAACCGGAGTCAGGACCCATCCCCCCACCCAAAGGCAAAGGGAGGCTACCCTTTCGTCCACTGCGGTAAACCCCAATGTACAAGCGCCCAGCCAGAGGGCAATAAGTATGCCCACCCCTGCTTGGCGCCTCTCCCTGCAAGCAACTCCAGAGTGGAAGAGGGTCCAACCCCCCTCAAGGAGACTGGTTCCAGAACCCAAGCCATGCATCGAGGTGAGCCCGACTATATCTAGCTGGAACTTCACAACCTCACGCACCAGCTCCTTCCTCAGAGAGGTGACATTCCATGTCCCTAGACCTAGCTTCTGCAGCCGAGGATCGAACCGCCAAGGTCCCCGCCTTTGGCCACTGCCCAACTCACATTGTACCCGAACCCTATGGCCCCACCTATAGGTGGTGAGCCCATTGGAGGAGTTCATGAGCCAAGATACAATATTGCTTGTCTATAATCCAAACTGCAGGAAAATCAACTCAGAAGTGAGTTGCAGTTGATTTTGTCGAGAAGTCTGCATTTCTCAATGGACATTGAGTTTGACAAGGATAAATCAGTTATTTGCCCTTATGGTACATGGGTACATTGGAATGCTTCTCTTTGCCTACCCCATCTTGCTCTCCATAGCCTGGGGGTCAGAGTGCAGGGTCTGCCAATATGCAGCACCCCTGGAGCAGGGTTAAGGGCCTTACCCAAGGGCCCACAGACAAAGCAGGGTTTGATGTAGCAATCTTCTGATTACAGGCATTGATACTGTCTATCTGTCTATTAGTGGATCTTGACTGCTCTGATATGGTGGACCCACAAACATACAACGGCGACATACAACAATGGCCAATTCACGTGTTCATATCTGTGGTATTAACCACCACTCAAAACCATGTGTTTGCATGGGGCCTATTAGGCTTGGGAGCCCCCTGCTGGCAACATACAGTCACTTCACTGGGGGGGGCCTTGAAAAGACCACATGACAAACCTGCAGCAGCTTACCGGACAGCACAACCTCGATTAGCTCTCCATCCTGTATTGTGTCATATTCCCTCAGTCTCTTCAGAAGGTTTTCAGAACTGGGCGCATGCCGGAACAACAGGATATTCTCCCTCTCTTCTATTACTGGACATTTCGGATCCTGTCAGAACACAGAATCAGTTCCTCAGTCTATTATTAAATGGTTCATACGAGGTCTTGTTTATAGAGTGATTGCAGAGTAATTTAATTTTAAAGTCTTCCTCTGATCTGTTGTTAATTTAGGAAATTAAATTGATTTGAATTGTTTCAAGTGAGCTTTATAGTTTAATATTTTATAGTTTTATAGTCTAATAATTAGGTCATTCTCAGTTTACTCATTTCTTTGAAAGTTTATTATATTATTCAGAAAACATCTGTGTCAAGCTTAACTATGTGTAAGCAGAGTAATTCAACCAGAAATTGTGTCCATCCTGCCATAGACAAAAACAACAAAGGTTTTTCAGTTGCATTGTATTACCAGAAATGCCATTCTCATACAGATATTACATCTCTTTCTCAACAATAATTATTTTTTTTTACTCAAAAACCTAAAAATTTTATTATAATATCTGTTTCGCTCACAAATCCACAACAGATGTGCTCTCTGTTCCACACAACAGTGAACAGAAAACATATGTAAATAAAAAAAATCAAAGTATGCTATTTGTCCACATTGTTAATTAAAAAAAATCCATGATAATGTTTTATTAGGCAAAATACATTCTTTTTTTATTCTGATAAAACATGACAAGAACAGGCTGGACAATGGTATTACAGTGTAAACAAAGCTTGTAACATACCGAATAACAGTAATAACAGACCCCCTGTACTCACATGAAAGAACATAAGAAATTTACAAATGAGAGGAGGCCATTCGGCCCATCAAGCTCATTTGGGGAGAACTTAACTAATTGCTCAGAGCTGTTAAAATCTTAACTAGCTGATTTAAAGGAACCCAGGGTTTTAGCTTGCACTACACTAGTAGGAAGGCATTCCATACTCTAACTACACACTATGTAAAGCAGTGCTTCCTCAAATTTGTTTTAAAATGTTCTCCCGCTAATTTCCACTTATGGCCACGAGTTCTAGTGTTTAAACTAATATTGAAATACCCATTTGGCTGAACAGCATCCAGACCCGTTAGAATCTTATAGACCTGGATCATGTCCCCTCTTAGTCTCCTTTGCTC
>JABFEA020000002.1:16612739-16632944 GCA_019775915.2 Cyphomyrus plagiostoma
TCCGGCTTGAACAGGTCCCATCTGTTCCAGAAGGTCCTCCAGTGCCCCATAAACCTAAACCCCTCTTTCCTACACCAACCTTTTAGCCACGCATTCAATCTCCTTATCTCAGCTAACTCAGCTGGTGATCAGCTTGTTTACAACGCAAAGCAGGTTCAAGACGATCTCAACATGATGGTATCCCCGGCATCAACAGTAGCAGCAGTGGCACGTGCCGCCCCTGTATTACCTACCACGGCTTCTTCAGTGGAATGTGTAAAAGATAAGGGCTTATTATCACCTTGTCTGCCCAAAGTCAAATATCTCTGTAACACCCCTGTGTACAAGCAGACCTTTTTGTAGTCAGCAATATCCATTCTTGATAAAGTGTTTGCGTATTGCAATGTCCAACTCACTTTCGGCAGTCTGCCTTATCGTATCTTTAGGAGTTGTGGCATTACACAATTTTTCAAGTTGTGCTTTAGGAACCAGAGAAATTTTCCTAGCGTAATCCATTTTACTTTATTACCACACAGTAAGTTCAAAGCTATTTGCCGTCTTTAAATTTTCTTTCTCTGTTTAGCGTTACTCTCAGATAACGTTTTCAGGGCGCTCTAGTTTCTTTTTATACACGCTGACATCGTTAATATTTTTTCTTGAGCATGTAAGCAGCTGGCCACTCTGGTGGAAGCATTCTTGTTCTGAGCCTACAGTCCTCGGGTGTCATGGCTTTTAAATCCACGAGCAGGTACCTGTAAGGGACTGTTGTGGCATCTTTGAAAGCTTCTACAAAAAAATTTGAATGCCGCAGGTACATCAATCGAGACAATACACTCGTCTGTAATTTATTTCTGGGGTTTTTAAATAATACGATGTAATGTGGGGTGGGGTGAAAAAAATTGAAATTTCCAATAGTGCGGAAAAGTTGTCACTGGACCTTGTTATTAAATGTGCAAAATATCTTTGAAATAGGTAAATATTTTCAGGTTCCGCAACGCGATTGATCCAATCCTCTGTTACGTGGCCCTTACTCGAACTTGACACCGTGCAAAATTCTTGGTCAGAAATAATCATATTTTCACAGTATTGACAGTACTAAAATAATTCTAAAATACATTTAAATGAAAATGTAACATACCTCCAGTTTAGCGTTTCCATCATCGCTTTGAAAGTTGATCGTCAGGACTGTTTCAAGTTCTCAGATGTCAGCTTTATTTTGTGCATGTCACTCGCTCGCTTAATAAAGGGCAACTTTTTATTTTGGGTGGGGGGACCACCCACCCCCGCTGTGGGGGTTTACACATTGTGGATACAATCCCCCTCAGGGAGGCACTAGCGACCCACCTTTATATCCCCCCTTTTTTAAAAATTTGCTTTTAGCACTATTTCTTATATTAAATGTATAACTGTTAAACTCTTTTATTCTTTAAACTTTTTATATCGTATTCCTTGTTTTACAGCGTTAGTGGACCAGCCGTTTACTTTATTCCTGTAACTTTTTATGTATGTTTTTATACTCAATTACTATAACCAGGGTTTTATTCTTTGTTTTACGGCGTTAGTGTCGAACCATTACAGTGGCTGATACATGTGAATTTGGTATCTTCCTCATTTCTTGTTGTCTAAACGGGAAAAAAAGATAAAACAGCACATCCTCACAGAACAGTATCATTATTTATTCCGTGCCTCAGTTCAAATGCAACCAGTCAGATGCATATATTTAAAAAAACGTCACATTGTATACATTTTCTCAACGGACACTGCCAGTGCTTCACAGTCCACACATATCATACACATCGTATCATAGCGCGAAGTCGGCAAAGAAATGTCCGAAATGTCCGAAAGTCTACAGCATAGTTATAATTCAAATAAATTAGGTATTCATATAATTTTTCATGATATGGTTAGATTTTTTTTGTCCTGCGCTGCAAAACGTTGTCACACATCACCATGTCACATGGTACAAAAACCTTGCAAGAGCAAGATGACTTAAGACAGATCATACAGCACCTCTCAGCTGGCTGAAGAAACTGAAACAGCCTCCATGATGACACAACTTTGCCCTTATTGGCTGAAGAACGTGACGTTTGTATGACGTTTGTATCCCAGGAAGTTCTGATGCATTATTTTTTATTTCTCCCGAGTATCACGTAAAGAAGTGAGAACTGGTTTTCAGTTAATTTACCTGGCAAAATTAAGTTTTTTTATTAACTAAATTACATAAATGCTGTAATAGTACACGTAAGTTAGTGGTTTATTTAATATTAGTTACTGTAATGTTGCGCCACTTTATTTGGTTAATTGTCCAGTCTGTGAAGAGATTATTTTGCCCCTGAGGCTATTTCATGGGTGCGCCCCCCAGTTTTGGAACCACTGCTGTAAACGAACAAATCCGTTGAATGCTGGTGAGGCCCTAAATGAGGAAGTGACGTCATTAATGAAGGTCCGCCTTGATGAGCGGTCTGGCAGTTGGGAATTGCAAATTGAGTTTTCCCTGCAATTACACGCAATAGAATTGCCAGGGACGTCATTGCATTTGAATAAAGAGGCAAAAAACCCATGGCAATACAAAATGCAGTTCAGTGCCTTATTCAAAATATTTTGAAATGAATTAAGGATTGCATTAGCACTTTGCACATTGAATGGCTGATTGCAAAATATATTTCAAATTAAATGCTCAGATTAAATATTGAAATGACAAATGCATGTTCTGATTGAATATTGAATTGCCATTTGAAAAATGAATTGTCATTTGAATTTCTGTGCTTATAATCTTCCATACAGCACAGATCTTCGGCTTGGTATCACTTTCGCACTGGAAGGATTACTACATCAAATATGCATTCGATCCATGTATCAAGCTTGGACAAGCCTGCACTGTCTACAGTGTCAGCAGTGTGTTATGCTAAGAGCAATGCAACAAACCAATCTACTGCTGCATGGGGAACAGAAAACGAGGAGTGTTGGAAAACACAGTACAGCTTGCAGACTGAGAAACTTCACTATGAATCTGACATGAATCAGTGTGGGGTTAAATAACCCTTGTGTATGATAACAATTAAAAGCTTGCCTTGCCATAAGGAGACTGAGAAATGTTCAACTAAACAACTAAAAAACTATATGGTAGAAACTAAGATGTTCACAAGGTAACTCCATGAAAAGCTCTGTAAAAGTAGAAATGTGTCTATTTTACGGTAAGATAACGTGAGTCAACTTGCTAGTAGCTGCATTAACCAAAAAAATCACTTCAATCATCAGAGAAAAAAGTTACTAACGCATCAAAACTACATTAAAACATTTACATTGCAATAATGTATGGCATGAAATAAATAAGATTGTAACCATATCAATCAGTAATGTAAATAATAAAACAATATACCGCACACATTGTTATGAGCCCCAGTCTAGGGTTGGGGCGTAACAGAGTGGAAGGGAAAGGGGAAATGGAATAAGGGAAACACAGGGTGTGGTGCACAAGTGAAAGGGGTATACAGTATTTTTATATTTTTCTGTTTTTTATTTATATGCGACAGACAGAACAAATAAACCCGGTGCAGAAGGACTCAGGAGTGATTATAGCCAAAATAATAAATAAAAACCCAGCTACCATTTAATACAAATACCTTTTTCATGGGCCGTTGAATGGGGCAGCATGGTGGCACACTGCTTAGCACTACTGCCTCACACCTCTGGGATCAGGGATTTAGGCTCCTCCATGGCTGCATGTGTGTGGAGTTTGCATGTTCTCCATGGTTCATCATGGGGTTTTCCCATACAACTAAGATCAATTGTAGTTACTAAATTGTTCATAGGTGATGTGTAAATGTGCCCTGTAATGAGTTGCTGCGGCATCTGTGGTTATCACCTGCCTTGCAGGCATAGGCTCTGGATACCACCACACTCCCTCCCCCCCACATCCCTGAATAGCACAAGCCATTACAGAAAATAGATGAATGTCTTGTTGAACCGCTTCTTCAGTTCTGTTTGCTTGCATGTTACTTTCACTGCATAATAACAACACAAGCTGTTCATTCAGCATTTTGCTGCCATGCCAAACCATGGCTGTAGTGCTGCTACAGAGGTAGGTGATACAGTTACATTGGAATTCCCTGTTAACCTGCACCTCTAACACATTGGCCTGCGGCTCACTCTTACTGTGCCCTCATCGGGAGCTAAGCCAAAACACTAGTCCAGCTGCTGGAACATTTGTAATCATTTTTAATATCATATACAATCCTTACTTCATAATAAAGTCTATGATGTATCTTCCAAGTCAACAAAAAAGCAGTCTTCAAGCTTGGGAACTTAAGATGTAAGATACGATGCACCCTGAATGGAATATCAGTTAATTGCTGCTTTCTTATTACATGTTGCTCAGCCAGTATATCAGCCCTGCTGCTGAGACATATGTGATGATGATGCAGAGAAGCCAATATTTTTTGGAAGACTATCTGTGCACAGATTTTTGAGAATTAACAAATAAGGGTAATACCCAGTTATAAATAGACCCTTACAGTCTCTACTGTCTGGTTGTCCACCCCTATGGAGAGCTGTGTAGACACGACTTTGGCATTGAACAAAGCAGGCCAGGAGCCAGAAGAGCAGTATTGCATCATATCCTGTGAGAAGAACTCAGGAGGAGGTCACGACACAGAGCAGGCCACACTCCTCAAGTACAGCCATTTTATTTGCATTTGGGGTCCATTCTATATTTGTTTTCTCCAAGTTAATTCCATACTTAATACCTCAAACTGAAATACAGATCTATCTCAGGCATTCAGAGAAAGATGCTCATCTTTTCCACATCTATCCATAATCCATGAAAGTCATACATAATGATTTAATTTTGTTGCAATTTTACTTATACATAAAATAAGGCAACATATGAAATGTTTGCTAGGGGTGCTCAAAATGAACAGTAGTAGCTGAATCACATGCTGGATGCTACTGATACCAAAATATACAGACTTGGAGGATGCTCCTACCCTGGTGTTCAGGAGTGTATGTGTCTCTGTAAAGTTTAATTTATCGAACCTTTGAATAACATGCACCATTATTCCAACCATAAAATAAACATTGATAGATCAGGACCTACATGGAAGGATTCCTCGTAAACTAAGTAAAAAACGTACACTGCATGTAACACTTGTTATCTACTTTTGTTATTCAGCAAAATAAACTTCAGCATGATTGTCTTTTCTAATAAAAAACATCTCAACATCCTGAGCAACCCAGCATCACAACGATGACATAAATACCTAGCCTGTATATCAGTCTTGATGTACATCAGTAACTTTGCTCAAAGCCAATACAAATAACATTAACATTTAAAGAAAGACATGAGTGGCACTAATAAGTAGTACCTTTGTCAAAGAGTGGAGGTATAGCACACACAGGTTTTCCACAAGATATTCTTTTACAGTACAACCTTGGAACTTGAATGCACGACCAACATGACCAACTTGGACATAGAACGGGTATGATGGTGTACCTGAACCACCATCTTGAAACTAGACTGTTTCCTGTTCCTGCTAAAACTTGTACGGGTCAAGACGCGTTCAACCTGACCAATTTGGACCTCATTTGAGTCAGTCGAGAAAAATCTTGACTGAAAACTTGTTATACGACAAAACAAAATTACAGTGGTACCTCGGTTCTCAAACTTAATCCGTTCCGGACTCCGGCTCGAATCCTAAAAAGTTCGAGTTCTGATTGAATGTTTCCCATAAGAAATAATGGAAAACCAATTAATTGGTTCCCGGCCCCCCAAAATTACACCTAAATATGTTTTTTTTTTTTTTTAGCATTTCAACACAAAATGAACAGGATCAAAAAGGAAGAGCATTTTTTCTTAATGGCTTCCAAAACAATAAATATCTTACCCCAACATTACCACTATCCTGCCCTGATCGTCCGCTCCTTCCGTGTGCCACACCCCCTCGTTAAGCTTGTGTGTTATCCCCATGTGATCAGCTGTTTCTGATTGTTGTCATTAGTCCTCTGTATTAAGTCCGCGTTTCAGCTTGTTTTCCCAGTCCGGTCATTGGGTGCGTTCGACTTGCTTACAGTGCTGGCTTAAAGCAACACATTCCGATCTGGACGCAATGTATTACGGTTGGATGCATTACGACCTCTCACCCGCCTGCACAAACTGGAATCGCCTCCATGACAACACGCCTTTGCCCTTATTGGCTGAAGAGTTTAGTTACACGCATGACGTTTGTATTCCAGGCAGTATCGATGCGTAATCTGCTATTTCTCCCAAATATCACGTAAAGCAGTGAGAACTGGTTTTCTGCTAATTTACCTGGTAAAATGAAGTTTAAATAAATGACATAAATGCTGTAATAGTACACGTAAGTTAGTGGTTTATTTATTGTTAGTTACTGTAATGTTGTGCTGCTTTGGTTAATCGTCCAGTCTGTGAAGAAGGCATTCAGGTAAGAATTGCATTGTAGTATGACATTTCCTGGCGCGTACAAGTTATATTAGGTCAGCGTTCACGGTTCGACTTCTGATATTCAGATCCAGTTCTAGGTCAAACTGGTTTGCTCGACTTTCAAGAAATTCGAGTTCTACTGAGTTCGAGAACCGAAGTACCACTGTATACTGTAGTTATAATATTAAAACAAGATGTACACAAATATCTACATTTTAATGCATGTAGTCTTGATTTCATTTTGCAAAGTTTTACACGCACACACACTTGAGTATATATAAGAAATGATAAAATGCATAAGGTGCATTACAAGATTTGCTAATACTTGCTTGAAAAATGAAACCGTCCAACAACTGGTTCTCTGGTAGCTTTTACATGACACTATTAACTACAGAGTGCAGGACCAAGAACAAATCATTCAGGTGCTCGACTCAAATAAGCAGTTGTGCTTCTATTGTGAACTCAGAGAATGCAAAAGTAAAACCCATCAAGCTTGGTATTTTCTTCAAATTCTGGTGCCACCAGGTCAGTGAATGCTACTGGTGACTTCAATAACTGCTTCAGGTCAGAGTTCTCTTTTTTCCTCTCTCATTTTTTAAGAACTTCATATCTGATTATACTGGAGCAGTACACACATGGAAGCATCATATTTAAGCTTCTTCTCCCACAGGTTGGAAACCAGGAAAAAACCCGTATCCCCGTCTGACAGGGGAACAGGGTCAGTCTCTGCTAGCTGCCAGTCCAGTACGTACCAGTCCAGTACGTACCAGCAGCTCAAGGAGAGAAATCGCAGCATCACAGCACATCTGACCATTTTAACATTCTATGACAAGTACAATATATATTTCACTTACTGCCATTTAGAAAAAATGTCGACTACACATTTAAGTGTCAAGTTTTTCCCCCCAAATATAATGCATATACATTAGGGGGGGGGTCACTCTGAATATAGCTCTGGTACCTGTTTGCGGGACTTGGTTGCACATTCCTCCAGGGTCTTAGCAGCCTCCAGCTTGCCCTGCCGACGATAGAGCGTGCCTAGGCTCTTCAGGGTGTTATTCACTGTGGGACTAACACAGCAAGCAGAAAGCATCACACAAAATACACACTACTGGATTACATCTGGGCAAGATCAGTGTCCACTGGTAATGGCTGTTAAGATTCACGAACAGGCAAATGGCAAGCATCGTTTTCGGCATAGTAAAGAAGGTAATTTGTTGTTCTTGAAATAAGCAATAATGGAGAGTAACTGGCCTCCTGTGCAAGTTTCAGAGCTCAGCTTCATGCTCACCTGTCCACTTTGCAAGCCTTGTACCAGCCACCATATTCCACATAAATACCAGAGTCCTTGCGTTTGTCCTTCATGAGGGGAAAAAATACAAGAAGCAGGAAACATGAGCAGGAAATATAACTGAGGCAGTATCAGGAGTTAGAGAGAATGAAGACTCTGGGTTGGTCACTAACATGAGATCTAGCTGCACATACAGAATCCCAGATGTATTAAAAGACAGATGATACCTTGCTCTGTTCCCTCTCTTCTGCATGCATCCAAATGGGCTTATTGTCATCTGAAAGAAAGTCAATGTGCATGACTGTTATGTAGGGCTGCAACTAACGACTATTTTGATAGTCAGCTAGTCATCAACTATTAAAACAATTAGTGGACTAATCATGTTATAAATTGCATATAATTTGCGGCTCAACCTGTAGCCTTCGTGGCTCTTCAGTGGTTGAGAAACGTGGTTTTAAAAGAATTTGTTCCCTGTTAAATCAGCTTTAAAAGACAAGAAAAAAGAAGTCTATTCCATCGTGTACGCTTGGTTGGAAAGGTAGGTTGAAAATCATTTCTTTCTTAAATAGTTTCAGATTTGATTAATTATTTATTGTTACAAACTTTTTTATCGCACTTTAACCATTTTAACATCTATGCCTATGCTAACGTTATCATGCTCGACCTTTTGTGTGATGTGTTTGTATGTTACTATTTATTCAAAATACATGTGCATACTGAAAATTATCACAATTGTGCTTTTCAATTTTCAATATAATACAAGATAGTAATTGTGATCACTTAGTAAAAAATTACTCTGTCTTGTTCTTCTAGATGTTCCTTCGAGATTTTTGTTACCCACAGGGCAACTTATACTAAGTCAACGCACACGCAAGTTGAAAAAAAATCTACATCTGTCTTGATGTATGTCTAAATATTTAATGCTGTATTCTCTATTGTTGACCTTACAGCAACAGACAGGATCCTTCTGCAGATGTTGGGGGAGTTGCAGAGCCAGATCCAATGCCTGACAGAGACTGTTACCCAAAGAACTCCCTTTTTGGGTAACAGTACTGCAGACTCACCATTAACAACGGCAAGTGCACTGTACAAAATTGCTTTATGATCTATTTGAATAAAATTATTTGAGATTTATTTTGAAAATATTTTTTTTTATAATCAGGGCTGCATGAAACTGGTACACAAGTACGCATTCACCTTTAAAAGCGATATCTGCAGCAATCCATTGTTGTGACAGTGCAAATGCGTACATATTTTATGTGCATTTTCGCATATGACAAGAAATTATCATGCATTTTAACCTGTATATGCTAAATCGTACTTCATTTGCGGTATAGAGGTTAAAATGCATGGTAATTTGTCATATCACCTATTTATATAGCCTATGTTTATAAATAAAAATTCATTTTAAAGCAGGCTGAAAAATCCCAAGATCCAGACCCAAAATGAGGGAAATTTAGAGCAGCTTCCCATTGCCATTCCTCTGTTAACAGCAAGAAAACAGACTTCAAAACTGCTGTTATTTATTTTTAACGGAGCATAAGCTCTCACAGCACTTGCGACGTCGGAGCCACTGTCCTGAATCTTGAGCTTTGGAGTCTTGGCTTCCTTATCTATTTAAGTAATGGGGTTTCTCCACTGTTTTCCAACCTTTTTTAACTACTTTTAGCGAATGAGACACTTCATGACACACTAATGACTTCCAAACATAAATACGTTCTATTCCATAATCTTTTTTGAAAATGTAAAATATACTACTACTAGCCTATTATAATTATTATTATACGCCAGGCAAGAAGCCCGTGCCATTCACCCTTTTGCAGACCTCGTCTTTGTTTTGGGACATTAAAAGCCTTTGAGACTGATGTGGCACTAAATGCTGGGGAATTATTATCTCCTTACTATTAATTTTGGCATCTTAAACACCCGTCAGGAAATAGCTTGCAGCCTGTAGGCTACTCCGCAGCTGTCAATGCTTAAGCGAACTGCCAAAACCATAATGTGTATTTTTAGGAAGAATAATTAAATCGTAATTAAATAAAAGAAATACAGCCTTTCCAGCCCCCCCCATTTTTTTCCTTCGGATATACATAAATGTCATTATTGACCTTTAGTGCACTCAGTTGATGGAAATTTGTCACAGCAAAGGAGAACTTTAACCCATGTGTCCCAGACTTTAGAGCGTTTAATATGCAATGATGCCTGATTTGTGGCCGCCATTATTCTACCTGGAGCTGAATGCTATTGCGCAAGAGCGAATCTCACCAGTGTGGTGTATTGGTGAAGTCTACTGGAAAGCAGTAGTATTGCACAGGTAGAAAGGAAAGAAAAGATCTAACCCAATTTAAAAATACGTCTGGCAACAATTATCGACAATCAAATTCGTCTGCGACTATTTTTATTGTCTATTTTTGTTAACAATGTCAATCATTGCACCCCTACTGTTATGTAAACAGACAGCATAACAAGAGACAGCACAACAATCTATAGAACCTTGCAGTCCCCCTAGTAACAAGCATCAGCCACATCACTTACTATTGACAGATCCAAACTCCTTCTCATGGGCTCGGGTCAGAATCTCTTTGTAGAGACACTCTGCCTCATTGAACTTCCCCTGCTTGAGGTAGCATGTAGCCTAAAAGGGGAAAACCAAATGTCATGACACAGGAAATGCAGGAATCCAGTTTCACAGCATATAGCCCCAACAAATGAAATTCACTTAGCTCAACAGAAAAAAAAAACAGGATTGATTTTAAAGGAGAAATCTTGCAGATAAATGGGTATTGTCCCTGACAATCTGGCCAATTACAACACAAACAGATTAATGACTCCACTGCCCAAGGCTTATTTGGTGTTCATCAATGAGCTTAACCCAGTTATTTGTAATTAAATCATGGCTAACAGGCTTCCCTGAAAAAACTGGACAGACTGGCACGATATACGGGGTACACAGCACACCCATCTGACCCCTCACCAGGTTGTTCTTTGTCTTGGCCACGTTGGGATCGTCGGCACCCAGCTTGGATTCATAGATCTCCAGTGCCCGGCGGTAATAGTACTCCACCTCACCGTATTTGCCCTGGTTCTGGCACAACAGAGCCAAGTTGTTCAGCTGCTTGGCCACATCAGGGTGGTACTTCCCGAGAACCTGAATACACACGCAGAAATGAACAATGCTGACTGGGCCTCTTGTCCATTGCTATCTACTGTTTTATCTTGACAGTAACCCTCAGACCTACCTTCTCCCGGATCTCCAGAGCCCTTTTGCACAAAGGCTCCGCCTCCTTGTATTTGCCCCTTTTGCCATAGAGCACGGCCAGGTTGTTGAGCGTGGCTGCCACGGCCGGATGGTCTTTGCCCAGCGTCTTCTCCCTGATGGCCAAGGCGTCGTTTAGCAGGTGTGCTGCCTCTTTGTACTTGTTCTGATCCCTGGAACATAAAAAAGATCACAGTTCACTTTTAATACCCCCATATCATTAATTCATGTACAGACTTGGTGACTGAGCTGTTTGTGCTGCTGCTTTACAACCCCAGGCTTACAGGATTCCAACTCCAGCACTGTGTTTACAGCGGATCTGTTCCAGGTAACCTGGCTACCCTGCAGAGCCAGGAGACTTGCAATTCAGGTCATTTTTTGTAGTGCGTTCCATGCATGACTTGCATTGTCATATGCCTTAGGGCACCAGCCAGATTCTCCAAATCACAGTAGTCCAGACAACTTAAGAACAGTAATACAGTACTGACCTATACACCAGAGCCAGGATGTTGAGCATGGTGGCTACATCAGGATGGTCATGGCCAGAGGTCTTCTCTAGGTCCTCCAGCGCCTGCTTGCACAGGGGCACGGCCACTTCGTAGCGCCCCTGGGAGGCATACTGGATCACCAGGTTGTGGAGGGTACGCAATCGAGCTGGGATTTCATAGCCACCCTGCTGGGCTGCCGCCTCTCCGCTGCGTTGGGCTGCGGACAGGGCAAGAGACTCCAAATTTCCCAAATATCCTCAAATATTTACAACAGTGCAATAAAATGATACATCTGTACAAGGGAGCGATGGGGAATTGTTCAACCACAGAGCCTTAGAAGATGGCTGTCAAGGGATTCAACAGAAGACAAAGCTCTTTGTCTAAGGGGTCAGGGGAGTATATTTCTATTGAGATGATTCCTGTTCCAAATGAGGTTTAATCAATTGCATTCTTGTCTGCTGGCAAACATTTGGACGTTGGAATTTTTGGATCTTAAAACCCCGACTCATTATTCACAATTATTCTTGGACCATGTACCATGAAGTAAAATGAAGACTGAACAAGCTACCTGGTCCATGGTCATCATCATTGGGGAACAGGTCGTCCAGGCTGTCTTTGGAGGTCTCATTGTTCTTCTCATCTGAAGGCGACACATCATCATCAAACTTCTTTATCTGGTTCATGAACTCTAGGTGTTTCTTCTCTTCCTCCAGCTGGGCCACACTCTGCTCGCTCTTCTGCAGTTTGTGCTGGGTTCCTGCCAGCTCATCCCGCAGCCACTGGTTCTCCTGGCACAGCCGACGCACCTGTGCCCGCAGCTTCTGCTTCTCTGACTCCACCGCACTCAAGTGGCTGGACAGAGCTATAATCACCTGCAGAACAGCACAGAAGTGGTGGAGGTCAGGCCCACTGGACCAATGAGACGCTTTCCATTCCACGTTCGTCAGCCCATCCCTGTAATACCTGTGCCTCACCCAGGCCAAGCTCAATGGCCTCCAGGCTTTTGCGAAGCAGAGTGGACTTCTCCTGGGCTGCTGGTGGATGTCCACAGTCCAGCAGGGAGGTGAGCAGCTGAGCATGCTCCCCACGTAGAGTTTCTAGGCCCTGTATCACAGCCTTGGTGTTAAGGACAATCTCATCCTGCGTGAGACGTTCCAAGGCCTCCTCATGTGGACACACCATGGTGGACATCGCCTAGGTATGACCTCACCTGCTGGGGAAAAGTGAATTATGGATGCAGGTACAGTACAAGGGAGTAGATATTACTCATATATTTGATTTCCATGTCATAAAACTGTCACACTCGCAATGTCAACAATGTTTTGATGCAGGGATGGGATGGCCAAAATGTCATATCACAAGAATTTCATTTGGAATTATGATTGACCATGTTTTTTTTCTTTACAAACCAGCCAAAGTGAAATGTATGTAATAATTAACTATTTAACCACTTAACCAGCAATTCTATCCTTAAACTGCTTGTAGCATAATAATAAACAACAATTTATTAAGGCATGTAAATTATTGTACAAATAAAACTGACTTATTATAGCAAAAGTGGTTTTTAATTTTTAATACTAGTTTCAAAAGATTTGGAGTACAAATGAAGATTTATTACTATATCTATATATCTATCTATATCTATCATAGATATATCTATCTATATATATCTCTATATCTATAGATATATCTATATCTCTCTCTATATATCTATATCTATATCTCTCTCATGAACGTCAAACTCTAACGCCAAGCAAGACACGAGTCGGCTTTTGTTTGCGCTAATGTACCATTAGTGTTAATAACAGTAGTGAATCTAACAAAAACCCATAATGGTCCTAAAAGAGGGCTACTCTGTCCTGAAATCCTACAGCTGAACAGCTTTGAAAATGCAGTATTTTATAAAATGCTGGATAAACGTATGTAGATAGTTGGTGATTTCATGTTCGTCAAAGATTAACATTACACAATTGTTGAAAAAGGTATTTTTATAATAAACGCATGTGAAACAAAACATACGTTTTCAGGGTTGCCAATTCTCATGCATCTGGCGTGAACACTCAGGCTTTCAGATTCACGCTCACACTAGAAATCTTACAGCAAATATATATTATTCCATTATAAACCTAAAACTGACAACATCAAAAGTGTTGGGGTAGTTTGCTAACCCTCCAGATTATTTAGAAGGTAATAAAATGGTTACATAAGTGTAAATGCGTTTGCGTGTGTGCAGACTTGCAAATCGAAAATTTCACTCCAGCCTGCTGACCGAAGTTGGCAACCCTGTGTTTTATTTGAAATTAAATGAAAAATGCAGTTTTCGGCTAAAGCAGCATGTTGCTCTGACAATTATGAGAAAACATTACCTATGACAAATGTTATGCCTTTTCAAAATAAAACCGCCCATACCCATCTTAAAGTGCACTTTATATTTAAAAAAAAAAATTAAAAAAAATTATTTACATAAAAGGACATTCTGCTCCTTCCAAAACTTGCAAAAAAGTAACCGCAATAATACCATCACCCTCCAATAAGTAAAAAATACCATGATGATAATTTGAGGTCATATCGCCCACCCCTATTTTATACAATAATATTCTTACATGCTTAACTGGTAATTCACACAAAGGCTTTAAATAAAAGGAGACACCTTTTATTTGTCAGGTGTATAATTCAAAATGTAAAGGCCTTTCCATGTAGTCATTATATATAAACTCATTCAATTTACAGAAAATATCCTACAATGTGATATGAAATGACCTATATCACGATATGAGAGTTTGGTCATATCTCCCAGCCTTAAGCACTCATTTCATGACAGCTGCATGAAGGAAGGTCCATGACCAAAATCAATTATCAGCAAACCAAAACCAGGAGCATTTCATTCCTACAATTATCACATTCTTGCATTTCCATGGCTAACTAGCATATAGCATTGAAGTAGCATTTATTCTTATGACCATCAATTTAAAGCAGTAAAAGCATAGTTTGGTAAACTACTGGACTACTTTTTAGTAGAATTAGAAGGGGAGGAAGAAGCTTTACTGATCCCCATGGGGGAGACAACAAGAATTTCCCCAACTTGCACTCTGCAGGTGAGAACAAGCTGGCTGCCAAGGGACAACCAGAGAGCTGGGGGTTAAGGGCCTCGCTCAAGGGCCGGCAGATGTGCCAAGGCTGGGCTCAAACCAGCAACCTTCCAATCACAGGCACAGAGGCTGAACCCATGTGAATGAGTCACATGCTTGATCATATACCACTATGTCTTAATGTCCATGTCTTTAAAGTGTCATTTATATTACTCATATTTATGTGTCTAAATATTTACATTCTATTTCTCATTTGCACCATGACTAACATTTTCTGTGATATAACAATAAATGTATCAGATAAACTAATAATACAGACAGAGTCCTGGAGGGGTCACAGACTATTTAAATTTTTTTTTGTTTCCATGGGCATCATGTATTTTAATATCATTTGAACAGATGTGCATGTCCAAAAAGACTTACAGGAGCACTGCAGACACTATACTAAATCATGCCTTAGTTTAACACACCCACAAAATACTAAATCAAGGTCATGATCACAGTGCCTAAAACTACAAAACAAATATTGTTTCAAATCTGAACTAATTTTTCAATACGGGGCAATCATGCAATATGTGGGATGAGTGCAAACTCTAATCCTCACATTTCCTGGAAGACGTAATTGCATGACTACACAGATTTGTTCCATCTGCACAATAAAAAAAATGTTCTTACTGACATAATATATAATGGGATTATCTACAATCAACAAGAACAATATTTACAAATCTTTTTTTTAACTCTTGGCTTTCACTTAGAGCATACCAATTGCTTGCCCACAAAATAAGGAATATTGGCAAACAAGTGACTTCATCTTGGCTGCATCTAGGTTAATTTTGTGACATACACTACGCCATTTATCAAGCGACTGTGGAGCACTTCACGTCAAACTTCACTAACTGAAAACAAAGTCTAAAGAAAATATTATTACAAGCCTGCTTCACAAAATTTCCTCACATCTCCAAAAAGAGTGACACGATTAAATTCCCCCACAATAAATTTCATCAAGTTCCCCACAATACATTTCATCAACCGGCTACCACCCTGCCATATAAAATTTCCTAAATGAGGAGGCTAGTGACCAAAAATCAATATAACCTTTATTACAGAATACTTAGAAAATCATCTTGTGCTTCACAGTTATAAAATGACTTAAATGAACAAAGATGACCTGAATATCAACATCTTGTGTTTACAAGATGGCGGTCAGTGTTTGGTCTCAATTGCCCTTACCTGGCAGTTCTAATTTTAATGATTTCTGTCCTTGAACTTGCAATTTGTGCGCATTTTTGGTGTACATTATCTTCTATACAATATTTTTGTGAAGTGTTAAGATCAACCATAGATCAAATAGAGCAAGTAGAGTAAATAATGATAGATTCATCCTGTCCACAAGAATTAGCCTCTAATCATCTCATCCTTCTCTTTCTTATCACTAAGTGCCATTGCTTCAATTTTGGTGGAATTAGTCTAAATATTTTCCCATACACATTGCATGCAAAACCTAGCAAAAATCGAGTTTTCATGCTGACAAGATCAAGTGTCTGTGCTGACCTTCTCTTTATCATTATGCATCGCTGCTTCGATTTTGGTGTGATTTGTCTCAAAATTTGATCAAGTCCAGACCAACATTACAACATGCCTGCAAAGGTTGAAAAAAATCGATCAAACACTTTGAGTTACCGGTCAATAACAGGATTAAATGTCTGAAACTACCATTCTTTGGTATTACTATGCAGTTCTGTTTCAGTTTTAGGAAAAAACTCTCGAAAATTGATCACTTCCATTTTGTCATGCTTGCAAAGTTTGAAAAAGATTCATAAAATACTTTGAGTTACTGTGTTCACAAGAACAGCACCCATGTAATGTTTTGTGAAACAGTAACACGACCCATTAAATACTTTTTGACTTATTACATTCACAAGGTCAAATGTCACCTGCTTTCACCCTTCCCCTTTGCTGCCACTAAGAGGTGTTCCAGTTTTTGGGGCGATCTCTCAAAATTTAATTACTTCCAAATTGGCACCCAAGAAATGCTTCTGCAGAGACTGAAAAAGATCTGTCAAACGGTTTTTGATTTATCATCATAACACAACTGATTCAACTCCTGGTACCTCCTTGTGCTAAATATCACACAGCTCTTGAGCTGAATCATTTGTGGGGGAACAGGGAAAGAAATTAGCTACACAAGGCTCCAGCACTACAGGATTGGGGTTTGACACCCCTGCCCTAGGAACTCCCTGGACTTCAGGAATACAATAAACCAAAGATTAAGAAATAGCAGCACATTCTGCCCTTACCCAGTTTCGGGAAGCAATCTATGACCGAGAAATAAAAAAAACATAGGCCTACACAATGATGCATTACTCATGTTTGTGCCAAAGATTATAAAATCATTACACCATTAACCAGTAAAAAAATTAGATATATTAAACTAGGTTTTATCAACTAAAAAATAACGTTTGATCCAACACTGCCACTTGAATATCGGTTCTAAACCAACGTGGACATCCTGGCAGCTTTTAACTTCAAAGCACTTATGCAGACGCAGATATGACCCGGCTAAGTGCGTTGTTTTGGATGCGCAGAAACGCTGGGCCTCTGCATAATTTCAGTACAAAAAAACCTGGATTTTTAAAATTCCTGACATCAAGGGGATGGTGATTGTGCAACGCGGTTACAATCGGAGTGCGCAACCACACTCACCTAGACAAATGACTTACCTACCTGACCCTCCCCCCTCCCATTTTCTCTTCCCTCCCTCCCTCCTTCCTCGCTTTCTGTATTGACTGCAATGCAGCAACACCAAGCCACTCCGCAATTCCCAATCACAGGAGGTTCCCCCGTATGATACAGCAGATCTGTACAGCTACGTCCACTAATTCGATTTTTTGCAACTTGGTCCCCGGATTTACGTTGTATTTTCAAATTTAAGATATTTAGTACCGACAAAAAAGACTCGAACAGGTTAACACGCCGCATTGGCGATATTAAGCATCTCCTATTGAAAACATCAATTACTTTAAGTATTAAATATAATGACTAATGATTAACCGCTACTGAAAAGGAATCATTAAGTACCTTAATCTAAAAAGCCCGTAATGATGAACGTTTCCAGGCCGAGATTCCTTATCTGATAGGTGCAACACAGACATGTCTGCGGCGCCGGGTAGTAGCAGTGTACTTGATATTACCCTGTAATACCACATTCATCGCTTGCCCTCAAATGTCAACATTATATTCCCACATGTGCAAATGAAAAAAGAGCAATCGCAACATTAAAAGCTATAAATGAGGCTGAGTTATACTGGAGACAAGTGCCCTTGGCGATGTGCATCTGTACCCAAATTATCAACACCGCAATCAGTCCGCGTAATGTCATCTAATGTATCACCACTGGCTTCTATAGATAAATAAATATAGAATCTAATTAATAAATACATATGACAATATGCAATGATACACAAATATAAAGGACATGGTATCTCACCGTGTCTCCGGCTGTGCAATGTCAGGAGTAGCTGTTTGTTAGACGCTCCTTCGTTCGGGACTCTTATCCTCCCCGGACTCGCACGCTCCTCTTTGTTTATGTGACGCCCTGACTGCCTTCAAATAATACGCATCACGAAGGATTACAACTGTACAGCGGAATAGGGTTGGAGAGCGGGCGTCTTTTCGGCCCCTCGGCCATGGACCGAGGTTACACTCAGTGAACAGCAGCGATGGGGCTTGCACGGATCTCCTCTCCGATACTTTCCATCTCCGCTCATTCGCCGCCGGACTGCGCCGTAATCCCTCTGAAAGTCTGCACGCATGCAGCCGGATGTTCACCGATGACAGCCGGAAGCTGGAAAGGCCTGCTTGTGGGTCTTTTTTTCCCAGAATTCAATACATTCAGACTAAATTACATCATCAGCACCCATTACCGGTGCCTTTTACTCCCTGTGTTGTCAGGTCCTTGGGCTATTTTGAAAGTACAGTAGTGGGTAAACATGAGGAGGTTGCGGGTTTTGGGGCTACCTTCATGATAATGGCTTGCCCATGTAAGAGGAAAAACAAGTTAATTATGAATGCAAGTGGCTCCTAATGCTGAGTAATACTGAATCGCTAGCCACCGAAAGTCAGACAGACGTACACGGAAACCAAAAGTGCATGGGACGTGATGCTCACGTTTTCATACTCTCACGAGAGCAGTCTTGCGGCAAAAGATTATTCCATTATAAACCTAAAATTAGCTATATCAGAAGCGTTGGGGTATAGTTTGCAAACCATAGAGTACTTACAAAGTAATAAAACTGTTACATACATGTAAATGTGTCTGCAGTCTGGATTTGAAAATCTCACTCCAGCCAGCCCAACAAAGTTGTCAGCCCTTGGAAAGAAGAGTGCGTCAGTCTACGTGACATTATTGCGTTTACCGGTGCTTTTAAAATGTTGAGCCTTTGAATGTGATTAAAAAGCAAAATACTGGTTTATTTCTTAGAGATATAGTATATTGGGATTTCAAATATTGAGCTAGTTCCATCTTACATTGAGCGGATTTTAAGCAAACCTTGGGCTGGAGATTTTTGCTGGTCCTGGCAACACTGCGCTCCAGTGACCCGTGACACGGAGATTGAAGTGCGGCAATTACACGTGTGCGGTTTGTTTCGGTCATCCCATTAAATTACTCTTGCATCCATAAAAGTACTCTTTAAATAAGGACGAAGGACACGTACAAATAAAGATCGTTTATTAAAATAAAAACAACCTTGACAGATTTCCACTTTCCACCCAAAACAGCGATTGGCAACTATACGCATGTAAAACAGAACTACAAAAAACACAAAATAAAAAATGTAACTAATGACAAGCATTATTTAAAGGGGAAAGGCAACCCGGCTGAATGATGCGAGAGAAACAACAGAATGTGAGGAATACATTTGTCACATCTACAAATGTAAATGTATCCTCTTCGCAAATTTAGTTTTCCAGAATATTTAAACTAAAGCGGGACCCAAGACAACATTCAAAGGTTCAGTAATCGTCTGTTAGATCCAAGTAAATGAGACCTGTGGTCTCAAATACATAAAGCAATGGGCAGAAAAACTTACTAACCAAATACTCATGCAGTCATATGGTTTATCATTGACCCTAACTCCAGGCATCTTGCTGAGCAGCAAGTATTACATTTAAAATATAAGCTTTCACTAAATTTAAATTTATTCCACATCTCTACCTGAAGCCACTTACATATTAAGGTTTGTATTTATTACAAAACAAATTACCCCAAATTACCATGAAGCTCTGAGATAAGCAAATAAAATTTTATCCTAATTCCAGCTGCTTAGGGTCGCTGGGGGTTGGGGGGTGAAGTTTATTGCAGGCATAGAAGGGGTGTTGCATTTATTGTCTTAGAGGTGGATAATACCTGGATTTAACTTCACCACAGAGAATAGGCCACCATGTGATGACATGAACTTTTCAAAAACAGAAAATTATCTTTTCTATTTCATTATTAAATATGTTCATTGCTGTCATTTCATTAACCAGAATTCTACTGTGTTATCGGTTTTTGTGGGGGGGGGGGGGGGGGGGGCTTAATGTGTGTATAAGGCCGCAGGCCGTGTTTAAATGAAATTATGGGTATGCCGGGTTAACCAATAAAAAAAACCCACCCAAAC
>JABFEA020000002.1:16692053-16709190 GCA_019775915.2 Cyphomyrus plagiostoma
TGATTGGTTGATTAGATAATTGCATTAATGAGAAATTGAACAGGTGTCCCTAATAATCCTTTAGGTGAGTGTATATACATACACCCACACATACATACATATACATAGATATATACACATATATACACACACACACACACACGTTAAATGTCTCTGCCTCCGCAGCCGTGCACGACTTGTCAGGCACTAACCTTTACCTGATACCATAAAAGGTGGCAGCCCTCAGACCGGCTTCCTGTGTACAATACAACTGGCTGGAGGAAAGGTGTGACTCACAGTGATCAGCTGGTGATTCTGCACCAGCTCACCACTACGCTGCGAATTCACCTCACAACAGCACAGTCATGCTAGCCTGCATGTGAAGCACGTTTAGGTAAATAAACCAAAAGGGCCTGACCTATCACAAGAACCCAACCACAAAGAAAACACGAAACTGGTACCTCATAGTAAAGGTCCCCGTGGATGGTGAGTTTGGGTTTGATCTGCCATTTGAAGAAGGCGTCATGGAGTTTCTGGTAGTCAATGTCAATCTTGCCCATTTTGGGGCGCACCTTCTCTCTCATTTTGGTCTTCATGGTTTTTGCATCCTCCTGTAAACAAGAATAGACACTGTTGAAGAGACATGACTGCAGCAAAGGCAGCCATCCTACTTAAAGCTTTCATACAAGACAAAGGACAGGAAAAGGTGAGCAGCGTGTGCTGGAGCTGCTGGAGCCGCTGGCACGTCACCTTCTCCTGCAGGGCCTCCCTCATTTCTTGAATGCCAGTCCTCTTGATGAACTCGGGCAGCTCAAAGGGAGGCTTCTCAATGCCCCTCTTCCCCTGCAGGTACTTCCTCTTGAAGCACCAGTGACGAGGCACCGGCACAGTGTTGCGTGTGGCTTTCAGGTGCACCAGCAACTTGGGCTCCTGTGCAGTGACATCATGCATCTCCACCACGTCTGGCCGGGCCACCAGCTGACAGGAGAGATTGGGTCTTTGACGCAAAACAGCTGCAGTATCACCACACCTCACCTGCTCTTAAAAACTGAGACAACCCCTAACCTGTTCTCCACTTCCTTCACTAACATGAGGCTTGGCTTCACCAAGCACTTCCTAAATAGAGGTTAGATATATGCTGAATGAGCAGGAACCTCATATCGCACTGTCCCTCATGTACGCTGCTCCCATTACAGTCGTTCACAAAACTGCAGCACACCTGCTTGAGCTCAGCCACAGTTAACCTGTTCATCCTCCTCAGCTTCTTCTTCGACATCTTTGGCACATCTGGCCTCGCTTCCTGTGGAGTAACAGGGTCAGCCATCAACCAAACAAGACAGGGACATATGACTGTCTGCAAGAGGCTATCATAGACCACAGAGTAAATGTTTTATTAAGTACTTTTAAAATTTTAACCACTTCAGTGTGACTAGTAACATTTTGTGTGGTTTATCCTCCTGACACTCCACCCATTCATTATGTCCATTGTAGTGGACATTTTGTTTTTGCATCTCTTTTCACTGAAGGAAACATTAATTCCTGTTGTAAACTAAAGAGGATATGCTGTGAAATTAAAAACAAAAATTAATTTGAAAAAAATCAAAATTGTAAGAGGTCTTATTTCCTCCAAAGACAAATCACCTACAATTGAAGGAGACTTTTTCCTTGGGTCTCAGGTGGTTAAATGTGTGCAGCCTCAGTAGTGGATGACTAACCTCATCACTGTCATCACTGTCTTTCTTCTCTTCCTCAAAGCCCTTCTTCTTGATTGTCATCGATTCCAACTTTTCTGGCTTCTCTGGTTCCTTCTCTTTCTCCTTCTTCACATCATCTGCGATCTGGTGGAAGACGACATGATATCTCTAAGCAAACTGCTCACGTCACATGTTTATACCCAAACCCACAGCAGCAGCAAACAAAGCTGAAACGCATCAGACACAGGTGAGAATCTGCTCTTGAATAACCGTCAAAAGTGCCAGATATTGGTTTAATCCTTAACATAGGTTGTTAATCGGTCCAACTCCAAAAGCTTTTGCAAACCTTCACGAGCACAAGATAAATTTTTTTAAATCAAATATAAAGGCCACTGGAGTTCAGACCTCATTGTTGTCAATGTGATTGTGTCAGTACTGTTAAATTGATGTTGTATGATCACCTGAGACAGCATAGCGTGATGTTTTATAAGCTCTGGACTTGTACTAGGGGTGGAAATGTGCAGCACCCACAACTGTTATAGTGCTGTTACAGACCTTTGGTTACTTCCTGGGGTTA
Organism: Cyphomyrus plagiostoma; assembly: GCA_019775915.2. Classification (NCBI taxonomy): domain Eukaryota; kingdom Metazoa; phylum Chordata; class Actinopteri; order Osteoglossiformes; family Mormyridae; genus Cyphomyrus; species Cyphomyrus plagiostoma. Next base: position 16,694,304 of record JABFEA020000002.1, read on the forward strand.
ATATATGGATTTGGACAAGTGGTGTGCAGGACTGAAACATCTCTGCATGAGCAGAAGGCTGAAGAGCGTAATGCACAGGGGGCGGAACAGCACATGTAACATGACTGCAAGCTCACAGCTTTAACAAAGGCCTGACCTTGAAGGCCTCAAAGATCCTTTTGAAGAAAATAAAGTTGGGATCGTAGATCTCCGGCTCCTCAGTGATGTACTCGATCTCAACCTCAGGCTCCTTCTCTTTATTTCCCGTCACCTCTTCCTCCACCTTTTTGTCCTGGTCTTTCTTCTTCTTATTCTTCTTCTTTCGGTTCCGGCGTTTGCGGTTTTTCTGAAAATTAAAGCAAAGAGTGAGGATGGAATACGAACATCCAGAGCTTTGAATGTGGCTATTTTTCTGGGGATCACAACCCAGTTCCCGCAGAAAGAAGTGACACTGTTTTAACGCATAAGAACAGCATCTTTCACAAAATAAGCACCTTGAACACATGCAGATGTCCAGGGCAGCACTCGCGCTGAATCACTCTATCCCCCCGGTGTATTTGCTATTCTCAGCTGACCTCTATCCCCCTGCTGGCCTCGCTGCATCACACTCAGCTATCATCAGGTGGCCACCTCCCATTGGAGCCAGATTGTCAACTTGAATCATCATCATCCCCCCCACAGGAAAATAATTTTTTACGAAGACACTCACATCCTTCTTGGAGATCCCGACCTCATCGTCCTCCACCTCAGACAATGTGGAGACCACCTTTGTTTCCAACTCAATGCCGTCCTCATCATCTGGAAAAAAGGCCCCAAACATCTGCTCCGCTTGTCTTTGCATCGTTACAGTGCTTCTCACAATATGCTGAGGACCACGCCTCACCTGCCCTATATCAGCACAAGATCAGCTGACTGTCAGCAAGGGGGCAGGTGCCCCTGCTTCCAAAAGCCAAGCCCCGTTACCTGCAGGCACAGTGCTGAGCTGCTCCTGTCGCATCTCCTTCAACTGCAGAATTTTCTCCAGGGCCTGTGGGATCTTGGGTCCCATACCCACCTCCTCACCCTGCCACACCTGGAGGAAGAGACCAGGCTCAGGCCCCCATGAGGACAGACCCCCCCAACACCATTAACGGACTGGACAGCAGCTAGTGTGTTTAACAAGGTGTGCTGTCCCATACCTCACGGATATCCTCTCCTGGTGGTGGGGGAACTCTCTGCCGCTGGCTTGGAGGGGGCACCAGAGACACCCCAGGAGGTGGCGGGCCACTTGAAGAAACACCTTAAAAAAAATTTTTAAAAAGTGAATACAGTGTCAGTGGAAAACACATCACTCCAAGGTAGGGATGTCCTGTCCTTTGCTATTGACACCCTATCATTCATGTACAACACCAACTAGGGCTGGGCGATACATTGATATTATATCTGATTATATTGATATTGTACTATATCAACATTACAAATAGTTGCCGACGAATCTGATTGTCGATAATTGTCGGCAGACATTTTTAAACGAAGTGAGACGTTTTCCTTCCTTTCTACCTGTGCAATACTACTGCTTTCCAGTAGACTTCACCAATACACCACACTGGTGAGATTCGCTCTTGCGCAATAGCATTCAGCTCCAGGCAGAATAATGGCGGCCACAAATCAGGCATCATTGTATATTAAACGCTCTAAAGTCTGGGACACATGGGTTAAAGTTCTCCTTTGCAGTGACAGATTTCCATCAACTGAGTGCACTAAAGGTTAATAATGACATTTATGCACAACCCCAAATCAGAAAGTTGGGACACGGTGGAAAATGTGAATAAAAAATAAAGCAGTAATTTACAAGTTTCCCTCAACTTTTATTTCATTGCAGACAGTATCAACACAAGATAATTCATGTCACCTCTTCCTATATATAGCATATATAGGTTAAAATGCATGATAATTGCCATACAAGTGGAAATGCACATAAAATACGTATGCATTGCTGCACGCGTCGCTTTTAAAGGTGAATGCATACTTGTGTACCAGTTATATGCAGCCCCGATTATAACAAATATTGTATCAGAAATTCGAATCTGTATGGGCACAGATCATGTATCGGCCATGTGTGACCAATCCACATCCTATACTTACTGTAGTTTTTGGCAATCTCTAAAAGGACAGCTCCTATTTCGTGTTAAAACTATTTCCACAACCACACAACAGCTCTTTCCCATTTTACATGTTTTTTTTTTTTACGGCATTCAAATCGAACAATAACATGAGGTAACATGAGCTAAATAGGAGCTATTTTATAATTATGAAATTTATAATCCGATTAGTTGACTAGTCATTTTAAAAGTTGATGACCAGTCAACTATCAAAATGGTCATTAGTTGCAGCCCTAAATATGCCATGTTTACTAAATGTGTCAGACTCTGAACTGCATAAGTACCACCACACCACCAACGTCTTTTTACCTTGTTTATCCACAAGATCTATTCTTTTAAAAGATGTCATGGCTGCGCTGCTTGTCCTTTCTTCACCGCCACTTCAGTGCAAAACGCACCTTGTTAATATTTTAGCCGTACTACAAATCTGCATATTGCACTGAAGTACACCAAACCACAGCATACCAAAACATTATGGGGTGTGCTCTGCTAACCGAATTTAATAAAATATATATATGGCAAGTTTAAACAGATTACTAACTTTTGAGCGTCTCAAAATGCATCTCTGGAGCTGGATGAAAATAACACTGAACACTATTCCACAGCACCTTTCAATGACAGCCCAAGCGGTAGACAACTGCCAAAGGAGAACAAAGTGAGACGGACGGTATACTACAGTTACCAGGTGCCATGGGCTGACCTCTCATGGGGTTGAGATGAGGCAGGGGGGGCAGGGGCATGCTGGGGGCCCGAGGGCTCGGTCCAGCCTGCTGCATCTTAGCCAGTTCCTGCTGCCGCTCATGTTCCAGCAGTTCTGCTGCCTGTCAGAGAGGGGAGATGGCTGAGCACAGGACCTCGGGTGGCTCTAGGACACCTTGGTGTAAATGTAAAGCGGAGCACAAGCCCCGACCTGCAGGCCTCACGTTAGGCCTCTGTGCACCATCCTTACCCTCTTCTGCTGCTGCAGCAACTCCTGCTCCTTCATTTGTTCCTCCATGGTGCGCGATTCTCCCTGAAACGGATGCATAAAGTAAACAACTGCAAGCAGCCCTTGGTCCTTGAACTCACACAGAACAACATACAAGGGTAAGCAGTGTATATTCTCAGGCCTTAGTGTGTCAATATGTACAGGTGCCAGGTTAGCATCCTGACCCAGGTAACCCCCTGCCCTGTGCCCTACACTGCCTAGAATAGGGGTCTAGGTTACCCCCACGCATTTATTATGCCTTGACATTAACAATTACTTAGTTATAAAAACATTAAAAATATGATTAATCAATTTCAATGTAATTCCTTTTAATTTTTTAATAAAATCAAATTGCAAATATGACAAACGCTGGTGACCTAAATAACACCGTGAACTAAAAGGAGAAAAGACCAGCATGCAGACTGGGAGAAAGCCTGCGGCATTGAGCCAGCCGCCGCGCAGACATGCTACCTGCTGTTTAACGCGCTCCTCTTGCTGCAGCATCATGGCAGCCCTCTGCTGCGCCATTTTCAGCTGCTCCTCTTGGGACAGGCCTGGTGGCTCCATGGGGACGGGCATCCCAGGGGGAGCTGGGGCCCCAATCATACCCATGGCTTGCAGCATGCCCATTCCAGGTGGTAATGGCATACCGGGCATAGGTGCCAGCCCTGGCATCTGCATAATTGAATTAGAGTGATTATGAGCTTCTTATTAAACTCACCATCTTTTATGTGCAGCCACACTGATTTCCCTCACAACAGCAAGAATAACAGGAGACAGAACACCCCACATTATTCCCACGTGGCTCCATAAACAACTTACACTGACATATGTGCTCATATGTGTGGCTACAGAACTACATTTTAATTCTCACATAAAGAACAGGCATTTTCTCAGCAGCCCTGTTGTGAAACAAGGGGCCGTGTCCCTAACCTGGGGGGGCTGATCATCAGAAGTCTGCAGGTCTGGTTTGGTGGGCATCATGCCAGTCTACAGAAACAATAAAAAATAAGGCACTGGAGCAACAAACAACAAACAAAGAAAAAAACCACAAACAAAGGGAAAGCTTCATGCCCTGTCACATACCTGCATCACATAGGCTTTCAGCCTATCAATGAGTTCTTCTCTAGGGCCTGTGCAGAAGGGACAAAACCTACCGTCAGAAATAGTGTGCGACGACATAATTTTGCTTAACACCATTATACGTTACATGGTAACTCTTTAACAGCGTGTCAATATACTAACCATCGTTAGACTACACCATAACTCCCTAATATTGTCTGTGATATATACTTTCTTATAGGGCCTTAATTATTACAGTAATGCGCTAAAACTATCTTAAACCCTCTGAAACGGAAACAACTGGGCGTGAGGTTCCAGCACAAAAGTCTGCCTCTTCAATGAGGTACAAGTACAGAGATGAATTACATAACCCATTAAGTGCACATTCTGCATTCAGCTCTCATTCAATTCATGCCAACATTGAGCATTAATGATGAAGGCCTTCATATAGTTCAGACCGCCCTTCCGGGTCTATTCGAGATTCCTCATTGTACATGTGCATTTTCCACTAATTTTTCCGAGCTTTGTCGCTGTACTAGGCCCTGTGGGCCTTTGCGTTGCCATCCTTACAAAACCTTACCCAAGCTTGGCGCTCCTATTTCGGCAAGTTTCGCCTGGAGCTCTGGGTTACTCCACGTGTTCAAGTCAGAAATCTGTCCCACCATATTGGTAGAGTTTGTTTCGGTTCCTGGCGGTCCATCACTCGCCATTTTTAACTGGATTTATACCGGCGACAATGCACACACACTCGAACAAATAGCCCGGAGAAAACGACCGACATCGGAAGTCCGCACGGCATCACGGGAAGCAAAGAAACATCACCCGGAAACGAACCAATCCTGGGGATTTTGGGATTTGTGGTCAATCTAACGGGGCAATTACAAAGAATTGAACATCTACAAAAATATAATACAAGGGTACTTAAACATATGTTTTATAAAGACTTACAGACTCACATTTTACACTGTACTTTTTCGCTTAGATCTCAATCTTGTGTTACAGTGAATAAAATATATTAATCAGGTCTATGATGTCGGGGCGGTATTTTTCAACAGCACTCGAAAGAGACTTATTATTCATGCAATCAGGGCTAACATAAACTAGCTAGCAGAAACTTTGAAGGTAACATAAGGTGCATACTCAAATAAGTACAGTATTTGGCAAGCTTTTTGATAATATTATAATGTTCTCTCAAGGTTATATACTGTTAAATAACATTGCGCAGGCCTGAACACCTGCCCACTTTTTCCCGAACTATTAGAAGTGTATGCCTTCTTTTGGAGATACTGAGTGCCATTTTTTTTTAATCTAGCGACTTCGCCAACCACTGACGCTACACACCCCCGCCCTCGTCGACCTACACCTTTTAACATTGCTACCACCTCCTGTGGCCTGTAAATATTCGCTCACTTACGTTATGCCCAGACTACCTTAAATTCAACAAGTTACCCCGATAGCCAGTAACCCCGCTTTGTAGTACAGGCCACAGGTCGACAATTTTCCAGTACTTTGAGCACGTGTCTTAAAAGGCCTTCGCACAGCCCTGCAGTGTCCTGAAGACAGCCCCCTCAAATCCCATGGCTTCAAAGTTTGCCTCTCAGAGGTATATGTGTGTCTGTGTGCCTTAAAAGAGAGCAAGTTAGGATATACAAAGACAGCATTTCGTTGTGTTTGACAATAGAACAGAAACAGTATTATTTGTTTTCTAAAATTAATTACTGCAGTTTATCACTAGATGGTAGTGTTGAGCGGGCTAACGTTGGACTCACCGAGGAGAGCAGTGTTAGATTAAAAATCAGTCTGCAGCTGCCAGTGGGTTAAACAAGATATTCCAACATGTTGGTGTTTTCTTTCCGCAAACCTGTGGTTACAGAAACACGGACTTTTGACTCTGTTTCTGCAAAATGTTATGTTGGTTATGAGCATCTGTAATGAACCGCATAATAACATTAAAACGGGTCTTGGATAGTTTGAAACGCATGTACGTGGATCTCACAGAATTCCCGGAAGCATCTTGAAATATGTATTTGCTTATGTCTCTATGTGTTTATGTACTGTTTTCCAAAAAATATGTTATGCATTGTCTGCTACACTAATAAAACGATCGATACCTTAACTTACAGTTCTGTGTTTGTGGAGTTTAAAGTATAGATGGAGTCTTATAGTCCTGCCAGTCTGGCTGATCGAGTCACCCATTTTATATGCAAAACTTATGTTGAAAATAAAGTACGGGTGTGTGTATGGCTAGAATAATAAATAAATGCTGTGACATGCAATACTATAAATATTTTTTAAGTTAAAACATGTAAGGACAACAGCTGGCTTCAGACATTTAAATTAGAAGAACTTTCCATGGTTCGACAGCGGCGTTTAATGCGATACATTAAACGAAAGTTACAGTCGTGTTTCACTAATTAAAAGTTGGTCCGGGAACCTCTTAAGCGCTTGTTTTTCCGACTTAAAATATAAGATGAGTGCGCAGACTCGTCTACTACCGCAGTCATGGGAGGATTTCAGAAAGAAAACGCCTGTTTTCCTCCGATCGAGGGACGTGCATTTGGTGTTGAGTAGACGGCGTGCGCCTGCGGCAAAGCATCCATTAAGCACCGTCAGTATAATTAAGGCTCACTCACCCCAGTTAAGGTAACCATATTATTATCAGTATAAAAATATTTAAATACTAAGCTTTTGACTTTTTGAAAACTGTACGGTTAACGTAAGACATTTTCTCATAACTAAACACGTTTTTGCGCGTGATTTGTTATATATGCTTTATGAAACTATACCTGATGTTTACAAATGGCTCTTAACGTTATCCCCTGCGCATCTGTAAGTAGGTTAAAGAAGTTATTCCGACATGTTGGTATTCATATGTTTCCGCAAGTCTGTGGTTAAATGAACGTAGACCTTTGACTTTCTGTTTCTGGAAAATTCTTTTATCTTATGTGCATCCATAATTAACTGCATACTAACATTAAAACGAACAGCCTTGTTCGTGGATAATTTGAAACTCATAAACTGTGTGGATATCGTAGAAGTCCCGGAAGCATCTTGAAAAATGTCTTCGCTTATATCTCTATGTGTTTATGTACTGTTTTTCAAATAATTGTTCTGCATTGTTTGTTAGGCTAAATGTTACGAGAAAAACGATCGATTCCTTTACTGAAGTTCTGTGCTTGTGGAGTTTGCCTTGGCCTGCCAGTCTGACCGAGTCAACTTTGTCTTGCTATGCCAGTAGACATAACAAATATACACATAACAAATATACACATAAGCTGAATGTTTTAGACTGAGTATTTAACCTGACAGCGTGAGGTGTTAAACCGTAGTCCAAGTTATTGTAACAAATGGAAAAAATGTTGTGGTTGTGGTAAAAGGAAAAACTGAGTCTGTTACATGCGATCTGTGTTTTTGAATTTGCTCATTGCACCCTTAAATACATTGTTGAAGTACATGCTCTTATTTATTTCTGTAAAATATGGAGCTTGCATCTCAAGATTTTGTTTAATACTTCCTTGCCTTAATATGTTAAATATTTATGGACAACTTCATAGTAATGCCAACATAAGTGGCAGGAGCCAGATGGATCCTGCAGAGCTAGGGTGAACTAGGCTTTTAAAACTGCATATATTCCAGGCTCTGGTTTTAAAGAGAGGGAGGATTGCAGACAGAACAGATTCTGTTTCAGCAATGACCAGATACCAGAGCCATCACTGAGAAGCTGGGGAAGTCTTAGGATGGTCTTCAGCTGCAGCCTGAATGATTCCATAAAGGCCACAAATGCAAACTTGGAGGGATGGTTGAGGGTGGTGGAAAAGTCAGGAGTCCCCGGGAAGTACAAGGTCCTCCACAGCAAAGTCGGCAGGTCTATCAAGAGGTGTTTAGGGCTGCTGTGCAGCCTGAGCAGGATCATGCTGTATGGGAGCCACAGCTCTCTCAGGCTCCTGTTCATCTGTGTCACGGAGGAATTCATATCGGAACACAAGAACACCTGCAGTACACCAGGTCATGTGACACCAGAGTGGCTTGTGCAGGCATTGTTTTGAAGACTGGAAGAAAGTGGAATGCAGCCAAAGTAGTCTCTTGGGTGTTTAACATCAGCCTGGTATGACACTGTCAGCAGGAAAGAGGTGGGAGTTGGTAAAGGAGGTGGTGAGTTGCAGTGGAGGAAGAGAGGCCCTCAGCACAGTAGCCATGTGTCTACAGGGCACCTGGATGAGGTGGGAACAAGCAATGGCATGTAAGAACGCCTGGCAGGACATCTGGAAGTGGGTCCCCTACAAGGATCAAATTTTTGGTTCTGCGAGTATAGAATGTCCTACCCAGTCTGTCCAGTCTGTACATGGGGCAAAGTAGACACGCCAGCTTAGCCCTTGTGTTCTGAGAGGGACCAAATAAAAGTCTCCTACTCCTCTTCTTGTTTAGACCAGACATTGTCTTGGTCTTGAAGGCCATGAGGCAGCTCATTATGCTGGAGTGACAGTGCCCTGGGAGGGGAGGATAGATGAGGCACAGGAGAGAAGGAGGGCAAAGTAGCAGGAGCTGGCAGAGGACCGCTGCAGGAATGGCTGGCATAGGCCTGCAGAGGTGGGCTGTCAGGGGTCTGCAGACCACACCCTCTAAGCTCTATGGATCATTACTGGAAAAAGCAAGAGAAGAGCCATAAACAACATGTACAAGCAGTGGAGGAAGCTTCTAAATGGCTCTGTCTTAAATGGGGTGACTGGTGGTGGCAATAGTCGGTTCCTTGGACACAGGCTGAGCTCTCTTGGGTCACCTGGATGAGGGTCTATGTTGAAAGATCCAGAACACTTGTTGATCACAAGATGCACAACCTTGGACAGTATTGCATCATGGGACATACACTATGTCAGGGGTGTGAAACTGCAGTCCTGGAGGGCCGGAGCCCTGTGTAGCTTGGTTCTCTCCCTGTTCTACCACAAATGATTCAGCTCAAGAGCTGTGTGAAAGAAGCTTTACCCATTCATCCAGAAGAGCATTTGTGAGGTCAGGCACTGATGTTGGACATAAGGCCTGGCTCATACTCTCCTTCCTATTTGGATGGGATTGAGGTCAGGGCTCTGTGCAGGCCAGTTAGGTTCTTCCACACCACACTCATCCAACCATGTCTTTATGGACCTTGCTTTCTGCATTGGGGCACAGTCATTTTGATACAGAATAATGTCTTTCCCATACTATTCCAGTTTGAAGCATATTATTGTCAATGATCATATTGCATATTGATCATATTGCATATAAAATCTTATATTTTAAGTCGGAAAAACAAGCGCTTAAGAGGTTCCCGGACCAACTTTTAATTAGTGAAACACGACTGTAATGAGCATATTATTGACAAAATGTCTTGGTACGCCGAAGCATTAAGAATTCTCTTCACTGGAACTAAGGGGCCTAAGCCAGCAGCTAAAAAACACCCCCATACCATTATCTCTCCTCCTTCAAACTTTACAGCTGACACAATGAAGTCGGGCAGGTAACGACCTCCTGGTGTCTGCCAAACCTAGACTCCTCCATCAGACTGCCAGACAGAAAATTGTGATTCATCACTCCACAGAATATATTTCCCCTGCTCCAGACTCCAGAGCTTCATAGCACTCCACCTGAAGCTTGGCATTGCGCTGCTGATGTGAGACTTGCATGCAGCTGCTCAGCCGTGGAAGCCCGTTCCATGAAGCTCCTGGTGCTCAGTATTTGTTGAGTCAGCAGAGTGTTATCAGCTTTTCAAACTCCAGTCCTGGTGAGTTGGAGCCCTGCACATTTTTTTGGTTTCCCCTCATTAATGCACCTGATTCAACACTCTGTGTCTCCTTGTACTAAATTACCACACAGCTCTTGAAGGATTTGTGGTGGAACAGGGAAAGAAAGAAGCTACACAGGGCTCCGGCCCCCAGAACTGGACTTTGACACCCCTGCTTTACGTGGTCTGCTATTTTGTGGCTGAGTTTCTGTTGTTCCTAAATGCTTCCATTGACATTTACAACTGTTACACAACAGTACATTTACTGTTGTCGACTATTGAATATATAACAGGGAAGAAATATTACAAACTGATCTTTGTGATGTTATTGTAAGTGACATCCTATAACACTACCATGCTTGAATTCACTGAGCTCTTCAGAAAGTCTTATTCCATCACGAATGTTTGTAAACTAGGCTGTGTGGCTGGGGGCTTTATTTTCCACACTTGTGGCAGTGGGTCTGAATCAAACACCCAAATTTAATGATTAAGACAGGGGTGGCCAATCTTATCCACTAAAGGCTGGGGCCTGTTTCAGGAAGCAGGATTTCTTGCTTAGCTGGATAAGGTGTCAGATTTAAGGTAGTCTGGGCTACATTAAATTTATCTTTATTCACTTGTATTTACCCCAGACTACCTTAAATCCAACAAGTTATCCAGCTAAGCAAGAAATCCTGCTTTGTGGAACTGGTCCCTGGTGTGTATGCAGGTATTTGCTGCAACTCCCTAATTAGGTCACTGATTAGAGGACTGATTGGCTGATGAGTCCTCACACCTGGATTTGAACAGCTGACCTAAAGGTTTCACATTGGCTCTTTGCAGATCAGATTGGCCACCGCTGGATTAAGAGGTAGGTCCCAATACTTTTGTCTATGAGGGGTGAATGATTGCTTAATCTTCTTTGCGGTTATGGTGAACTTGGAGCCAATCCCAGGCAGTGCATTGCACAAGGCTGGGAAACACCCTGAATTAACAAAGACCATTTAGAGAGACCTGCTAATGTAATTGTGTGTCTTGGACTAAGGGAGGATGCTGGAGTGCCTGGACAAAACCCACAGAAACTGGGGTAGATCCTGCAATCACCTGTAAATAACCCTGGAGAAGGAGGCTGTAGTGCAGTCTACTGAGCTCCTGCTTCACCACTGTTTAATCATGGGTGGCCAGTCTTATCTGCACAAAGCATGCATCTATGCAGGTTTTTGGGATAACCTTTAGATCAACTGTTAAAACCCAGGTGTGGTATCTCTACAACTAATTAGTAATCTAAAAAGGGACTAGCAGTGACATATCGCTAGCACAATGGCCCTTTCTGGATAAGACCAGCCATCTCTGTCCTAAACATTACTACTATTACTTAATGCAGGGGTGTCAAACTGCAGTCCTGGGGGGCCCGAGCCCTGTGTAGCTTGGTTCTCTCCCTGTTCCACCACAAATGATTCAGCTCAAGAGCTGTGTGGTAATTAGTACAAGTTGAATCAAGTGTGTTAAACAAGGGGAAACCCAAAAATGTGCAGGGCTCTGGCCCCCCAGGACTGGCGTCTGATACTGGTGACTTAATGCATGCAAAGAATCTAAATCATGATTAACACAATTTAAAAATACTTGTATCAATTATTTATCATTTTGTACCTACTAGTACATCTATATTTGTTTCTAAGCTTTATAGCAGTTTCAAAGCATGTTTAAAACACATGCATTTAGTACTTAGTAGGGTAACCAGATAATCCATTTCAGAGAGTACGAGCTGGAACAGGATTTGTAAACTACCATTTCAATTAAAGACCTAGATTTCACTTAAGCACTGAGTCCATGTTTGTGCTGATTGGTCAGTCTCTATAATCTATAATCATGCGTGTCACACTAATGTTAAAGTGAAACAGCTGGATGAGACTTTCAATCAAACCGGTCAAAGCACAATAACTGAACTGTTTAGTGAAGCACATGAGCCTTTCAATTTTAAAGTAGTTTGTAAAACCTGAAGTAGCTCAGTGTCCCCCTGATGTGGATTGTAGGTCGTCCTAGTATTTAGAGCAAAAACCAGAATACACAGCACTCTGCAGCATGAGGATCAAAGCTACTGCAATTGAACTACAGGATTCTTCATTATCTGTGTCAGAGGTCCCAAACTGGAGGCGTGACTTTACCAGCTTTATTGGCTGTGTTAATTTTCTTGACAGCTGTAATAAAATTGATATGTAAACGATTTTTTTTATTGACACAACTGTCAGAATGTCCGTCAAGGAGTAAAAACAGTACGTGAACTGAATTGATCTGAAAGTGATGCAGTCAGGAGTAGTATTTTCAGATTGGCTTGATTTGGATCATTGACGTAATGACGTAAACCTTTTTAGAGATGTTTGTCAAGCATGTAAACCTTGCGGTTTTGCCTGTGAAGTCTGTAAAATGTTTTGCTATTATGTCTGTGCCACAGTTGGCTTTAGCCATGCAAAAACCTACTGGCATTTTCAGAAGTTTCACACATGATGCGAAAGAAAGCAATTAGTACAAACTGTGCTGTGTAGAATGCCAGTAACTGGTTAAAAAATCGCAAAGTGCTTTTCTGAAATGAATGGAAACGGTGCTGTTTTTTTCTTTTAAAATGTTTGAAAAGTTCACAGCCATGGAGTGAACTTATTGTCGAAATAAGCACAACCCAGTTAGTTTTCAGTTGTTCGATACTTATAATTTTTTAGAGACCTTTGATTTGATCGAGTTGAATGAAAATGTCATATGCAAGTCTGTTTGGTTTATTTATATTTAATGAAATATAGCTATTTCACAAGTTGTGATGTTTCATAGCTTGAGTACAATACAGTAATATCAAGGTTGCCAACTTTGGTCAGCTGGGTGGCGTGAGATTTTCTGTTCGAGACGAGCCTTCACGCTCATTTACATGGACGTAACAGTTTTATTCCCTTGTGAAGAGTATGGTTTGTAGACGACCCCAATGCTTGTATATAAATAAATAATACATATTTTATATTAATTATTTTAGAAATTTTATATGAAGCATACCGGTATAACTCAGTAGCCGGTATTGTTTTTCTTCTAAAAGTAACTCCATATAAATGGCAGACACCGGCCCTCTGCGCGTGTGCTGGGTCCTGCTGTAGTCTCTTCGCCTCCTGACGGCAGTTTGTGGCTCTTGATATTTAAAGTTATGCATTATTGTTTCTACAGCTGATGACTTTAGGTGTTGTAGAACAGCTATAATTTCTCTAGTGAGTGGTTTCGACCTCCCTTTACCATGTTCATTAGCTGTCCAGCCTTGACCTTGCCAGCATTGTTTAACCGATGGTGTAATGCGATGCAATCTTAAAATTGTTGTTTGGTTAACAAGCACTACTCTAACACTATGGAATTGATCGATTAGTATTTAATTGATATTTACTCTAAAAGTATTCGCAACCTGCAAGGTCGATGTGATTCTGTGTGATTCCCACAGTTGGGTTTTGTTGCCACTTTTGTTCTTAGAAACCCCAGAATCGCGTGTAGATTAATCAGTTGACCGTGTCTTTCTGCTATCTCCCCTGCTCAGAAGCGTTTGCTGCACTTAGGGCTGTTCGTGTGTGATGCAGGAGCCACGTTTATACATAAGGATTCCCTTAGTGTCCAGGGGTTTGTCATATGAAGCAGCTTATTTCACGGGTAATGTCGTACAAGTATCTGTTCGATGGTGTGTTGGATGTGTATATGTTAGTGTGTAACAAGTAATTTCTTAAATGTAACCATTATTGAATAACCTATGATGGTGTAATTGGAATAAGCTTTTATACTGTAATTTGCTAGAACCAGGATAGCAACTTTCTGTCGTGTGGATTTTTAAATCTTTCCATTAAACTTAACTTTTTCTATACAGTACTTTTATCTTAAAAGTGACTTTGGAAATGGAAAATGTTTGCTTAAGATATCCATCACTCTTATGTGATCATACACTTCTCTCTGCTTACCGCAGTTCCCAGTCTGTCTTGCACAAGAACATGAAATATCTGGTGCCGCTTTAGCACATCCTGTATCAGCTCAGTCTACATAACGATGTGACTTCGTCTGACTTTATTCTCATTGTCTCCCTTACTTGTCACATGATTGAAAATGTAACGCAATAAAATGCATGTATTATTGGAACAAATTTATGCACCAACCAGCGGTAGAGCGTGAAAACCAGTGCAACAAAAGCTAAAGGAGTGTTAAAGGTTTTTTTTTTTTTTGGATGGGCTGGTGGTGGAATTGACAGCATGTGCCGTTCAATGAGAGCCTAATAATGAGGTTTAGAAATCCTACTGTACGAAAGAGAACCTCAGGTTCAAAACATGCCAAGCTAGTGTTTGTAGTGGGTGTGAACTGTAAGATCTTTGAATCTTCAGCTCTTAGGCAATTGGCCATTGAGTAAGACTCAGCTTAGTATGGGGAACATGAACAACACGATCGTTGAAATTATGTACTTTACAATCGCTTGTCCTTTGTTTATTATGTTTGAATTAATTATTTCAATATATAACTATTGATCTTAATGTTTGAATTGCAAATATACACTTACAATGGTGAAAGGAGTAGTCAAAACATTATTTCTTTTTAAGTAGTCAGTGTTTATTATTGCATGACTCGCACTGATTGCGTGGTGCAGTCTGGGGTGAGAGGTTCTTTTAGATGGGAGGGTCTATGTGGCTTTGTGGGTGAGCATCAGGGTTTTGGATCTGCTGCGGGCAGCTATATGGAGCCAGTGGGGGGAGCTTAACAATGGTGTGGGAGAACTGGGGAAGGTTGAAAACGAGTGAGGTAGCTGCATTCTGGATGAGCTGCAGAGGACAAATGGCACTCAGAGACAGACCTGCTAGCAGTGAGTTACAGTAGTCTATTCTTGAGATGACAAGGGATTGAACAAGTATCTGAGTGGCCTATGTGGAAGAAAAATCCTTATCTGAAGGTGTGGTACCTTCTGATTGGAAGCATGCCAACATAACGCCCATTTTCAAAAAAGGGGAT
>JABFEA020000002.1:16722448-16736600 GCA_019775915.2 Cyphomyrus plagiostoma
GCTCTGTGTCTGCGTGTGTGTGTGTGTCTCGGCGGGGGCCCCTGTGTGTGTGTGTGTGTGTGTGTCTCTGCGGGGGCCCCTGTGTGTGTGTGTGTCTCTGCGGGGGCCCCTGTGTGTGTGTGTGTGTGTGTGTGTGTGTGTGTGTGTGTCTCTCTGCGGCCCCCCCCCCCACATCCAACACTTACTCATTTAGTTTTTCACAATTTTGCAAAAAGATTCCTATTACTATCAGTTGCAGGACAGTTCTTTCCTGTTTTAGATATGCTTTTGCTGAATTCAAGCTGAACCCTAATGCCCTCTGCTGTGACATCATGCGTAAATCCTTCACAGTAGGGGGACAAGTTTGCTACAGCAACTTGTAGCAAAGCAGATTACAATCTTTGTAAAACCGAAGTTTTGAGAGGTAGAAGCAGCGTTTTGTGGAAAATCCAACTAGACAAAACGAGAACGCGAGTAACATGACAAAAGCAGCAGATGCTTTAGGAGTCGCACGCTTGGGCTGGTTGGCACACATACTACAGCTTGTGACTCACAAGAGGCTGCTGTCACAACTAAGTGGAAGTGTCGCTGTATCTAGTGGCAGAAAGATTGGCACCAGCATTTGCCACTTGCGTGTACTCGCTTGGAAGATATTCAGATTGAACTGCAAATGCCTCAGAAATGCTTAAAACAAGATGTACACACCAGGTGGAAGTGTGTATGTATATAGCCTAATTAAAGATTTGATTTGGCATACATTCTTTTATTTGCTAGTTTCCTATGTACCCGTACATGTGCATGTACAAATGCCAAATATAGTATAATCATCAGGGTGGGACAAACAGCAGTGGTCTAGGGGGGGACATTTGACAGGAGGGAAGGTCGTTGCTTGATCTAGAAAACATGCTTAAATGCATGCTTATGTGATTGTTGTATTCAGCAAACAATTTTAACGTATTTTTGTAGTTAACAGTTGGAGCCATTAGCAAATAGGTGAGCATAAGGCAGTGTGACTGAAAAAGCTTGTCCTGCTTTAAGCATTACATCTCCTCATAAATGCACACTGAACATCTTGGCTGCTCTTCACACAGGACATCCGTTTCTTTTTGTTCTGTACAGTGAGTTGTGCCCATTTCTCTCCTCAGCTTCGTTCTGGATTAATCCACAGTTTAAGCTGACACTACAGCACCCGGACTCAGCCGCCACTTCAGACTGCAGCTTCCTGGTGGCCCTGATGCAAAAAGACCGGCGGCAGAAGCGCAAAGAGGGCAAGGACATGGAAACCATCGGATTTGCCATTTACGAGGCAAGGGGCTCTGCAAACATGAACCCTGGGAAGCATAGAGTTGCATTACTGAGGCTACGTTCACACTGCAGGCCTTAATGCTCAGTTCTGATTTTCTGATCAGATCAGACTTTTTTGTTTGCCTGTTCACATTACTCTCTTTAATGTGATCATTATCAGATTTTAATGTGTGTGTGTGGTGTTGGCTGTGTAACTTCATCCTGATCTCTGTGTCTGTTTTGCAGGTTCCAAGCCAGGTATGCAGAACTATGTCAGTTACCCAGCGGCAGAGGCTTCAATACAGAATAACAATCGAGGCGGATCTGGAGCCATCGCTCATTAATCCTAGATGACATAAGCAAAATTAGTTATAAGGAAGTTCAGTCATGACTAAGCGTTTTTTTGGTGTGGTTGTGTGTGTTTTTTTTGTTTTTTTTTTATAGCCCACTGAGTATCACCTTATTACTGAACGCTCTCTGAGAGGGCCTTTTGATTGCCGGCATTCAGCTCAGTAGTAAGACCCCTTTTCTCTACTGCCCTCTCTCTCTTTCTCTCCCCATACAGTGTATTGGCATGTCAGCTGTGCACCTTAAGCAGGAATTCTTCCTCACTCATGCCTCCAGAGCTCGCTCAGAGCTCTTTATCAACTTGCGTGAAGTCAGCTCTCGCCTGTGTCTGCCTGCGGGCGAGTACATCGTGGTGCCCTCTACCTTTGAGCCCAACAAGGAAGCTGACTTTGTCCTGCGTGTATTCTCTGAGAAGCCTGCAAACTCTGAGTGAGTGATGACGAGGAGGAGAGAAGGAACAGCAAATATGATGAAGGGGAGAGGACCAAACGGAGGGAAGGGACGGACAGCCAGTAGTAAGAGGGGAAGGAAGGAGGGAGGGCTAAAGAGAGAAAGGGGATAGCCAATGAAAGGAGGAAGACCGCTGAAAGAAGGAGGGTAGGGCTAAACAGAGGGAAGAGAGAGCCAATAGGAGGAGGAGAAGGAAGGGAGGAGCAACTAGAGGGAAGGCATGGCTTGTTTATGCCTGTTATGGAAGCAGGTGCCACAACATGTGCGCCTGTTGCGACATAAATTTTGCTTCAAAGGCTGGGTGCAAAGAGTGCGTTAGGGTACATATCGCTTGAAACAACGTGGACTGTGATGCACGTCTGTCTTGATCATTCATTGGCCAGGTCTAGCAGAAAGGAGATTGGACCAAATATTGTGTACAAGCACCTTTTTCTAAAGTATTCTTACATTACAAATTTAGTGCACTGTTAGATTTAGTGTTTTTAAAAGCTTCACAAAAAGCACTGCAGTTTTATTGTTTGTTTTGTCACTGAACTCAAACTTTGGGAGTTGGCATTTCTACTGCATGCAGTGTCACCAGAAGTTCGTGAGTGGCTGTGACTTGCCAAACGTAGCTCTCTGGTCTTCAGCCTTTGCATTCAAGTCTGGTTCTTTAACCCACAAATGACAAGTGGTAGGAGAAGAGGTCAGAAGACAAGGAGGGCAGCTATGCTAGAGATGTGTGAATTAGGAAGACAGGTGAGTGATTCCCTGGATGGGAAGCATCAGGAGGCTGTAGATGGCAGCTGAGGCAGGTACATGAGCAGCCAGCTGAGAGAGACATGCAGGGTGGAGCAGTTAAATGTCTGTGACCAACATGGCTTTCTCTCCGTCAGGCATATGGATCATGAAATTGAGGCTAATCTGCCCCCTGAGGTAAAATGGCAGTAATATTTCTATGGAAGTGTTCAGTAAAAGCTCCAGAAGTCCATTGTAATTGGACCCATACTAACATGGACTTCCCCATTTTGCCCCATCTGTGCTACAGCCCCATTTGGACGAGAGCCAGATTGATCCAGGGTTCAAGAGTCTTTTCTTGCAGCTGGCAGGATCGGTAAGAGATGGGAAAAGATGGAAGTGGTCTGAGAAGCTGCTGAAAGAATGGGGGGGTCCTACTGAACTGAGACTGTCTCTGTTTTCAGGACATGGAGATCAGCTCCACTGAACTGCAGACTATTCTAAACAAGATCCTGAAGAAGCGTGAGTCTGGATTCTTGATAGACGCTTCAGATATAGATGTTTCTGTGATGTCAGTCTTAGGCAAAAGGAGTGTTCAGTTAAAGTTAATGATGAAAATATAGACATTTACAGTGTCAACAAGCAAAGACCACGCTTGGATAAATATTTCAAAACCCATGATCTCCAGCTTCTCTATGTAAGCTGCTCCCCCACATTACATTGACACCTTTTATATCTATGATCATGATGTGCTCTCAGACCTTCAGAGACTTCCTACAGTGTGCACACACAGAACATGCACAAACACATGCCATTCCAATAGCACTAATAGCAGTTTCTTTTGTTCCTTTGACCATAACATTAATTATGTACTGGTTTTGCTTGTTTGTGAATTCAGGATTATTAGTCTTGATGAAGGCCATGTTGTGAATGCAAAGTATTGAATACCTGCCCTTGGGGAAAAAGATTTGGGAATTGAACTGCTGAGAGCTGCTTGCTTTGTTCCTGAGAATAAAAGACATTTTGGTTCTGTCACAGATAAAGAATTGAAAACGGATGGCTTCTCACATGAGGCCTGCCGCAGTATGGTTAACCTAATGGATGTATCCTTTAAACCTCACTTCCACAATGATCTCGTTTGTCTTACATTGTGTGGGTCTGAGTCTGACATTACATTTCTCAGTTTGTGACAGTCATTGCTTTATATTAAAATCTGATCAAATCTTGGAAAATCTGAAGATTAAGAACTCCCATGTTAGCAAAATAATCATTCTTATTGTCACGTCCTGCCCTGCCTTGCTTGTCTGCTCTGTGCCTTTTCCTTGGGTATGGCTGCTAATGAGTTTCAGCTGAAGCTTGCTAGTCTAACTTCTTGTTCCTGTCCTCTTGTTAACCACCCACGGCTGCCTTGTGTTTACTTCTGTGTTACTCATCTATATGTGTCTCTTAGTCTTGTTCCTTGTTTGTTCATTGTAGCCTGTCCACATCTACTATCTGCCTTGTGTATTTCAATAAAACTTTCCCTTGAGGGATTTCTGGCACAGCCTGAATTCTGGGTCAATTTTTCTGTGTGTTGACATGACCCTGATACAGAAGTTCATGGAGCATGTGATTTTAGCTACAGTTAGCGTTGCCATGGGCCAGTTCGCCTGTGACTCTGAATAAATTTGGCACTGAAGCTGTTGTTTTTCACTTTGAAAAAGTACTAAGGCTGTGTCTGTGACTGTGGTTATTTGCTGTGCTCCCTCTTTGTGTTTGCCTGTATTACTCGCTGCCTGAGTACTTGACAATGTGCTGCAGACTGATGGCAATGGGAAGTTGGGTCTAACAGAGTTTCATGTGCTGTGGGAAAAAATCAAGCGATACCTGGTAAGATGGTACCTTAAGTGTGTTATTTCCCATGTCTAACTCTTTCCATTCATCTGTCTGTAGACATGTTTGCTCACATGTATGTGTGTCTGTGCTCCTTATTCTGTTTATTTACAGATCTGTTCCTGCGTTGCGTAACTGCACCTGTCACTTCACATGTCTGCTTATAGTCTCTCTGCTTAGTCTTGGACAGACTCCTGTCCATTTCCCCATGTTAGTGCTCTCTGTTCACGGACTTGACCTGAGTTTGGATGGTACCCTTCTGATCACAGGCTCAGTGCCCCATCCCACAGAGCCACACACTGCCCACTTTGGTTACCCAAAGTCACCCTCCCATCTGTCCCTTCCCTCTCCTTGTTTCCATAGACGGTGTTCAGGCAATTTGACCTGGATAAGTCTGGCACCATGAACTCCTATGAATTGCGCCTGGCCCTGGAATCTTCAGGTACGTTACTGGGCGAGTACTTCGCTCAGTACAACTGCATGACCTATGTCTGTCTGCTGCATGTTTATTATTCAGATGGACACACGGGTAAAGGCACCCATTCTTTGATTTTTATTTATTTATTTATTTTCCCCAGTAAGATGCGAGTTGGCTATTTTTGATAAATTATTAATCTATTATAGCTCCTTCCATTAAACCATTATGTAAGTCATCAAACCAAATATTCTATATAGTGCCTTCAGGAAATATGCAGCAAAAAGTGGCTAGCTATTATGCTCTGTTGCTGAGTCACATTGTGTGAATTTTCTCGTCATATACAACTGTCTAAACTGTTTTAAGCTTGCTAATTAAATTTCGCATGTAATCACTTAATTTACCTATTTTTTTCATATGCCTATTAATTCTGTACAACTTTCAGTTCCTCCAGTGTAGTTTTCCCTCAGCATTGAGAAACCTTTTTATCCTCAGAGGAATGCAGTATACAGCACTGAGCAGATTTCATTGTGAGACGTTACATGCATACCATATATCCGCTTGGCATTATTATCCTAATTCCCTCTCTCTCTCTCTGTCTGTGTCTAACAGGGATCAAGCTAACTAACCACTTGTTCCAGCTGATAATCCTGCGCTACAGTGACACCGATCTCACTGTGGACTTTGACAACTTCGTCAGCTGTCTTGTCCGGTTGGAGACGA
Source organism: Cyphomyrus plagiostoma (assembly GCA_019775915.2). Taxonomy (NCBI): domain Eukaryota; kingdom Metazoa; phylum Chordata; class Actinopteri; order Osteoglossiformes; family Mormyridae; genus Cyphomyrus; species Cyphomyrus plagiostoma. The sequence continues at coordinate 16,728,237 of JABFEA020000002.1, forward strand.
TGTTCAGTAAGTCATTCTGGGATTTCCACTTAAATGTATGGGTGCCAAGACATTACATCACTTACATATAGTTTACTGGCCAGTTTATAGCCAAATGTTAATACTTGGTTAAATAATGCACACATTTGTGTCTGAGCCTATTAAAATGAGCAGCTGAAGTCAAGATGACTCTTCTCATTCGCCTTTTACTTAGAGACCTTCACAACCATGGACACTGATAAAGATGGAGTAATTTCACTCAACTTTTTCCAGGTTGGTGTGAACAGTTTTTTCTGACTTCCGAACCTTTTTACAGATGGTAATCGTATTGTTAGAAGGCTGATCCATCCTGATTGTTGGTGTGTTTCTTTGTGTCTCCACAGTGGATTTCTCTGACCATGTTTGCATAAGACCAACTGCAACTCTGTCAACACCAGCAGCTACTGCTACTGTCCACTTGGATTTTCAAAGGCTTGAATAATTTTCCCATCCCCCGCTGGGGAACACTGTGTCCTGGTGCTTTTAACCACAATATTCAGGCAAAACTACTAAGGGGTGGTTCAACATTTTCAACATTTTCACAAGCGTACAAACAATAATGTTCACGGCAATAGAGACAGGCGCATTCAGCGTTCCGTGAACAAAAGCGTACACCGATCCCGAATCCCCTCCCCCAAAGCGTACGGTTTGTACGCTTGTGAAAATGTTGAACCACCTCTAAGGCAAACTATCTAAAATCTGATGATATATATTTTGTACATGGGGCCATAACATAAATGACCTTTTACATTTTCACAGCAGCAAAGCTTTGTAGGATTTAATCAATAGTGTCAGAATTACAGTAAGCCAATGAATTGGTTAACTAAGGACAATCAGGAATGTGTTGACATTGCAGTCAGAAAGCACTGAAATTAAAAGAATTAATTTTACAGCACACAGATTTTCAGACCAAATCAGGAAAGGCATATCCCCTTTTTTCTTTCTGTAAAGAGGTCAACATGCAAGTAATCGTTCCTTTTTATTGGATATACAAAGTGCTGTCTGGTGATTAAATCAATTTGACTTCATATAATTTTTGGGTGGGATTCCCATTTTCAGTGGGTTGAGTAATCGGGGATGCTTATATTGCATTGCGTGTGGCTCTCAATTCACTGAGCACTGGGCCACACTGGGCTATACTGGGCCATTGACCCCATTTAGGACATTGGGTGGTGAGACTCGGGTGGGTGTGCAGTGGAAGTGAATGTTTGTGGAGTTTATGGGCTCTTTGTTTAGTCTAAAAAATAAAGTGGCAATTACATTTAATGTCATGAAAAAGACACGATGTCTGCATTCAGGGCAAAACAATCTGCCCTCCCATGTTCCAGTATCAGTGCAGTGTCTTTAGAATCTGTTTTCTATTAGTAGGTCCTCCCCAACCTGTTCCATTATATTTTAGACTCAGAATTTATCAGTGACTTCTACTGAAATACCAAATGATAATACTGCTCTGCAGAGGAAATCTTCGTATTAAATAGATGAACAGGTAATCTGAGGAGTATACCCTGCTAGTATAAATACCTGTGGAGTATGCCCTGTTACTATAAGTCACAGAACAGGATCTGCAGTAGTACCCTTATGTACCGTAAATTACTTCTGGAAATGTTCAGGTGTACAAAAGTAAATTTTATATAGAATCTGCTTTAGAGTTATCCCTCAAAGAAATTATACAAGCAATATGCATGAATTAATGTAACACATTGTTGACAGTGAAACAGAAAAACAGGCCAAATTTCACTGAAATAAGTATGTAACCTCAGAGACTGGGGAAAGTGTATAGGCTTGTGAGTGCTTGGGGTTTGCCTTTACCATGGGTGTGCAAGGGTTAGCAAGGTTTTTTGGACAAAACTCAAAGGAACTCGTTGTGGGGGAAAAAGCAGTAAAAACCTACTAAAAGTACAATAATCAGACTGCCAAACAAAAAAAACATACTTTGCAATTGAGTTGCCAACATGTTACGGTTTACATTTTTATAAATGGGAAATTTCTTCATATTTTTGCATTTCTTATACAGTTTACAAATCATGTTTTCTCTTTTTCATAATAAATGTGTTTTGACCAGTCTTTTTCTATTTATTTTGTATCGTTTAATTTGATGGATCTGCTAAAGTTGGTTTAAACAGTCAAGTATTTGTCAAACAGGAATGGTTTCCTGTACTGGTGTTCCTGAGCCTGTATCCAAGAGCATAAGCCTGAGCCTGTTCCTGATGGGATTCTGGATACAGTCCATTACAAGGACACTGAAACAGTCACACAATGGTGCACATGGAAAGATCCCAGCAAGAGGAAACATACAGGAGCACAAGGGGAATGAACATGCAGTTACATTCAGAGGCAAGAACCCACAACCTTGGGCTTTTTGGAAAACACTCAGATATTAACATTGACTTTGACTGTCACCCTGGAGAGGTAAGAATTGTGTACTGATAGTGTACTGATACAGTGTGCTTCCACACCCACCACATGACAATCCACCTCAGGGTTGAGACCCTGAGTACAGTCATGTGGGCAGGTGATACCTCAGCACCACACTAGTCTGAATGGACCAGTGTGAGGTTTTTTCAGTGGCTGCAGTGCCAATCCTACCACCATCCTCCAGGTTTTTCCCTGTAAATTGGAGGACCTCCTTATAGGGCTGGATGTAGATTAACATCACCCTAGACAGAGGGGAAGAAAGTTATTTCTTAGAAAAAATACAAATTGACTTAATGTCAGGGTATCTAAATGTAAACAAATATTTAAAGTATTTAGCAATTGTATCATTCGGGTAAATACTTCTATTGTATGACGTTTTCACTGCTGTTTTGTTTCAAAAGAACCAAAAAAAAACTTAATCCATGTGGAGCCCAGGTAGGGACATGGAAGGGAAAAAAATCGATGACTGGGAAAAACTGATGTAAAAAAGAAAAGCTGCAACGTTCAGGTCCAGAAAGTACAAATCCAGACTAAGGTTTTGTTTCAATCAACCAGTGACTCTGACTCTTTATACCCATCTGGTTGGTTGAAACAAAATCTTGGTCTACTGAGAGGTTTTCTTTGAATATGTATTTTTTGTGATAGCTCTCATTTCTTTATATTTCGCTTTTTCGGCACTAATTTTTCTGTACGATATGTGTCTTGCGCTTCGTTCTTTCAAACTTTACACTATTTTTCTTTGCGTTTCACTCTTCATTCTTTTTTTACACTAGGTGGGAGGGGCTTTGTGGGGGTGTCTGACACTACCAGATCCGGTCTGTATTGCCTGTCTGATTTGTACCTCGCATGTCTGCTCATTCACAATATGTTTTAGCATGCATACACCGCGTTATATTTTTGGCACTGCCCGTACGTACTTCGCGTCAAATCAGACTCAGCACAACTCGAATATGAATTTATTAACCAAAATCTGAATCTGAATTTGAGATTTGAATTTCATTACCTGAATATCAGAACCTATATTTGTATACGTTTGTATACCTGAACTTAAATTAATGAACCCGAACGTGAATACACTTACCTGAACTTGAATTAAAGAAACCAAATTTGAATTTATTACCTGAACTTATTTGATTGTGTGGTAATACACATTCAAGTTCGGGTTGCATAACTGAGAAAGTCGGGTTCACAAAAACAAGGGAAAACATCCGGGATACTCAGAAACAATAAACAAGCGTAGATCTGAGCACACAATCACAAGACAGGTTTCCAGTCATTTTGAATGGAGTCTTGTACATCCACAACCAATGCAGTGACTGATAGCAGGCTGCAATCTCATAAAACACACAGAAATTCCAATAGACACATGCAAAACAAAACAATGCTGCAAATCGATTCACAACATAGTGGAAGTTTCTGGGGAACAATGACACTAGACGATCCATTAGGACGGAGTGGTATATCGAATGTTTACAGTAGGCTATATAGATATATTTTCAAATCTATATAGTGGATGACATAAGTTCGGGTTCATTAATTCAAGTTAAGGAAAACGTATTTAAATTCAAAGTCTTTTGGTAATGAAATTCAAGTTAACACATTTAAATTTGGGTAAATCAAATTCCATTTGTGGTGAGTCTGATTTGATGCTATATTCCGGCACTGCTGATTTGTTCATCCTGCCATTTTATGACAAAATGCACTGTCTACATTTACAGCAAATAAGATCGATACAATATTACATTATCAAACCATTTCTTATGTAAAAATGTATGTAATATAAGATGAAATTCGAACATATAGGCCAGCCCTACATAGCCATGGATTTTTCTAAAAGTTGTCTTTTAACAGTTGGTATTCATCGGAATCAAGATTTTTAATTGCCTTTCATTTTACTGCCATTTGATTCTTAGACAATTATGAAACTTAGGTTGTATAAAAGCCTAGGCAGATTCTAATATTTTATACATTTTAACAAAGTGGCCAGCAGGTGGAGTCAGTACCCCATTTCATGAAGACCATTTAAAGCTTTATGGCATTCTCAAGTCTAAATGAACAGTCTATAAAAAACTATACTGTTGTTATATGGAGCACCCCCCCCAACACCCAACAGAGCAATGCTATTCTGAATATGCAAGAAAGTCTAAGTTTACACAGCCAGCACAAACAACTTTTAAACCTGTGTGATCTATACCTACCACATTTGATAGGAAGGTGTCTATTTCTACTTACTAAAACCAGACATTCAATGGGGGGGGAGGTGCTATACCGCAAGTTTCTACCTTCTGTCCTGTATCTCCTGACCTGTTAGGACTAGACTCGAAAATCTCCATCCTGTCCCAACTGTCTGACTGAATAGCGCATTGTCCATCAGTGAGAGTCAGTATAAAAAATTTTTATCAGCACTCCTGTACTGCTTCTATGCCGTGGATGACATTCCAATGCTTTGGACCCTTCAATCACTGCTTGCAGTTACTAGTTGTTGTTGTTTATTATTATTAAGGGTCCAAGGCATGAAGTGCTTATGGGTCATTATTATTATTATTATTATTATTATTATTATTATTATTATCTCATTGCTCCAAGGTCCAGTTCTGACACTTGCCCATCCATTGTAGGCACTTTAAAAATAGTGGACTGGGGTCAGCATGGGATCACAGCCTCGTACACAACTCACATATTTCCACTTGTTTTTTTCTGCTAAATCTTTCCCCACACAACAGTATAATATAAAGGTTGTTTTGCAAATCATAAAACTTTAAATATGTCATAATAGGACACTCATAGAAATATCTTATTGTTCAACACGTTATGCTGATGTATAAAAGACACAGCAATAGGTTATCATCACATCAGTATTTTTGACTACAGTCAAGCCATCCGCACATAGTATGTATGTCTGCATTTAACCCCTATACGACATCGTGACATAGCGGGGGGCAGCTAATTCAGCATCAGGGAGCAGTACCTTGCTTAGGGTACCTCAGTGGTGCCGTCTTTCAATTACAGGTGCGCTTCCCTAGCCATTAAGACATCACTGCTCACTACAGAAGATTATTATCAACCTGAAATAAGAGACATACTGTGTCTTACTACAAAGATCCAATCAACTTACTACTGCAAACACGTAGTATTCGCGCACCCCCAAACTATGTGTGGAAATGGCCTGACCGCAGGCTACCGTAAACCCAGAGAATTTTCGCACTACATATGGTTCATTCTATCCATCGATCATCGAATTTCCATACCCACTTATTTGAATTACGGAAGTTACATCGATCGTATATCAAAAGCATACAGCATTAATTTCAAAAGCACCTTCCATTGTCTGGACTAAAAGATTGTCGGATAAATTGCCACACAGCACTTCATGGGAAATAAACAGACATGCAGCTTTAAATGATAAACAGCCTTGGGTACATGTGCTGAATGGACGCGTCGACGTTTCGTGAAATGTGGATGTAATGTGGAAACGAAAGGTGTACACATAACTTATTTTGGGAGGTTCTTCGTGAAGGTTAGTACTGCTTGCGTTTATTTAATTAATGCTAGCTGATCAGTAATGCTGTAGTAGCACCGTCACTGTAAACATGGCCGATTAAACTGTACCCACTTTTATTTGATTCATTTCCGTATTTAAATGGTGATTGGGGTGATCATGATGTTACGAACCAAGACATCTCTTTATTTCCATTTCAGTAAAATTGTACGCATCGATGATACACGTTAATCATTAATCGCCGAGTTTTATGTCTCGTCAGATTATATATAATCTTATTTGAGTTTATTGCCTTTTGCGACTGTTAGTTTAACAAACTTCCTCGAAAGTCGACAATCAGTTCAGGAGATCGACACAGCAGACGCCCTTCCTAAAGTTTTGTCTGGAGACCTACTTTGGGGTATTTTAATTTAGCCATTTGGCTTCGCATTGATGTTATCAGAATGTCTTCCGAAGAAATGCAAATTTTAGCGCAGCTCTTCATAATCAACACTAACAGTTGAGACGCCATTAAGTCGTCTCTTCATCCCCGTTTTAGACCTCAGAATAAGGTTAATTAGATAAACAAACTCTGGCCGGTGGAGGTGAAACAAAGGCGCTTTGCCGATACACGGCCAACCTATCCATTCTTAAAATGTGTGGCGCACACATACTATGTGACATAGGCATAACATTACGGTTCAAGATTTTATTGTTATGTGTAAGAAGTACAGTATCAGGATGTACTAAAATGTAATGAAATTCTTACTTTCGTATACAGAGATTTAGCAATGAAAATGTAAATACGAGACCGAAATAGACGGAAAGACAGTCAGACAAATAAACGAACAAACAAACAAAGAAAAATGGCAACAGTATGACAAGTAGCAGTAATAGGGTATATTGATGGGTATGATATGAATAATATCAACAGTATAAACAGAGTCTAATGTCAGACTAAGCAGTGGCAAATTATTTCCATTAAATCTTTGAGATCTATTGTGCATTTTACTGAAGGAATTGTATTAAATCAAACCTAATTTCTGTTTGGATCATTATTGTTTAAATGTGTGCTACTTGGTGGTTTGGCATTTATGCATGTAGATCCTTGGAATGTGAAGCAACAGAAATGAAATTTGCATCAAGTATATTGCAAGCAAATATAGTTGAAAAACATGTTTAAAAGACTTCCAAAACTCCATGGCTTAGTTCCAAATATGCATTTATTTAGCTTGTAGCAGGTAGCCAACTTTAGATAAGAAATTCTATCTCTAAGTAAATCTGTCAAGAGGCCCAAAATCTCGAGGAGTAGTAAAAATATTGTCACTTTCATTGGGTCATTTGAAGATTCAAATTGTCAATAAACCCTTAAAATTAATGCCTTAAAGTGTCTTGTACAACATCCCAGACAGTGGCCAGTCAAATATGGTAATGTATTACTGTAAGTTTTTAGGTAAATCTATATTTAAATCACAATCTGTTTCAACAGCGCTGTATGATTTTTGACACAACCAAATTTGAACGAAATTTGGCAATCCATTTTTGAGAATTTTACAATACCCTGCCAAAGTTCTACATTGTTACCAGTCCCTTCCGGGCCTACTAATGTCCAATTTTACTTCCACATGGAGCTTACTTTATCATGGTGTTACACGGAAGTCTTTGTGAGATATTCTAAGATTGAAGTTGTATTGTATGAGCTGTGTTCGCCACTCCATGTTCATAGAAGTGTGATTGTTGTGTCGGTGAGATGGTTCCACTAATTAGAATTTCCCAGCATGCTCACAAGTTGTGTAAATAGCCCCTGTGTGTAGCTGTTCTAAATACTTCTGCTGTGTCTGCGCTTTATGTAAATGTGTTTGCCCAGATCTGTGCCAGTTACTTGTGTGTTTCTGTGCCCTCTGTAAATAAGTGTGGACCTTACAGTCCAGCATCAGACCTCCCTGTGTTCCCCCTAGTAATGAGAAATTTGGTTGAATTTACAGAACCAATTCAACTGAATTGTTCATTTAAATGAATCAAACTTTTTATTCAAAGAGTAGGGTGGGGTGGCAGCAGTATGTGCTACTACATTTCGTTCAGTTACTTTTATTGAAACTGAACAAATCTCAAAGATTTAATGGAAATAATTTACCGCTGCTTAGAGTCTGTCATTCAACTCTGTTTATAGCGGGGGTCACCAATATGCTGCCCGCGGGCACCAGGATGCCCACAAGTACCACATGAGTCGCCTGCGTACCTGTTCTAAAAATAGCGCAACTCACCAGTGAGCAGCATCTATAATTTAATTTTATCCTGTTATTATTTTTCTTTAATCACATTTGCATTGATATAGATTTTTAAATGACAATATCTTAAAAAAGCATTTAAAACATCAATCTACACTCACCTAAAGGATTATTAGGAACACCTGTTCAATTTCTCATTAATGCAATTATCTAATCAACCAATCA
>JABFEA020000002.1:16797154-16807353 GCA_019775915.2 Cyphomyrus plagiostoma
TTGACTCTAAATTATTATTACCAAACAAGTTCAACACAATATCATATTTAGCTTAACACAGATGTTTGTGCTCATTAAGGTACATGACCAGGCTTGTTTGTGAACTACCTATCACATCTTTAACTGCGTCAGATCATCGTACATGCAGGGTTGCCAACTCTCATGCATCTGCTGTAACACTAACACTTTTAGATTCTCACGCTCACACAAGAGACCTTACGGCAAATCTATTTTTCATTATAAACCTAAAATTACCTACATCAGAAGCGTTGGGGTACTTTCAAAACCCTGCAGACCATTTACAATGTAAATAAACTCTTACATATACATGTAAAGGCATATCCATGTGTGTGCAAACTTGTATCGGGATTGATCCTACATGTTAGTGAAGGCTAATTATCTCTCACTGAAGAAATGTTCAAATAGCTACTTTCGGTGTGAATGGAAACTTTTGCTTTTCCTATTAAAACCGCCTCAAAGCCGAACCTGTTTTTTTTAACAAAGGAGCTTTGGCTCAGCTGCGTAGAAAACAAAAACAACTGCATCCTTCCTGTAGAATAGATGAGTCAGCAATATGCTGTACTGGGACTTGGGGGGGGGGGGGATGGGCCGATAAAACAAAGTATGCCTGTGGATGGAATATAAAAAGTCATTTTCTCACCCTTACTGAAGAGTAAGGTGTTCAAAGTCTTTTAATATTCAAAACAGACTACGTGAGACTGTATTGAAAAAACTGCGGCAAAAACACTGACTCCTGGTGGACAACGGGAGCTATAGCGATTCGAAACCTAGCGCTTTACCTGCTTTTCGATAGTGTTAAAAAAAGACGTTAAAACTTATGTGCGAAATGTGTTTTAAAAATAACTTTCGAAGTATGTCCTTTAAAGTTCTGTTCAGAAACAGCACAATCGATAGTAACAAACGATGACCAAGTGTTCTGAGTATTTACAGTAAAATATAATCAAAACAACTAAATTTTATTTTATATGAAAATAATATGCTAATATAATATATAAAAAGAACGATATCCGCGTTTAAATATACTGTTGTTGCTATGTACATACATGTCATTTCGCGATAGTCGTGTCACTATTACGCTGCAACACGGTGTTTCACTTTTGCTCGATTTATTTCCGCGAATTTTGCGCGTCAGCTGGCCTTCGCACGGCGCGCTACACTAATACGCAGAGACATGGAATAGACGCTCCTCTTGAAGCTTGTCATTTGATTCTTTTCCTGTTGGAAAAAAAGTAAAGTTAGTAAAGCCCAACCCCCATTTTGAGTGTAAGCGCGGACGTAGAGTGGTTCGAGATGTGGACGGGGCAGGAGGGGACGGCAAGAGGCGCAGTATCGGCGGCGCAGGGGATGGTGCTGTCGCGATTTCGGGATACTTATAAAATGAAGACTCAAGCGTCAGGTGCCGAGTGACTTGTGGACCAAAGAGACGAAATCGATATTCACTGATAAAATCACAGAGCTGGGAAACCTAGTTCTTCCTGTTTAAAACTGAATCTATAATCTACTTATTTCTGGAAAGATGTGAAACTTCTAGCATAGAAACACTACTGCTGCATATCGACGGGAGCAAACGAACGCGTTTTTGTAATATTACCCTGGATGCGGAATCTATTAATGGGAAATACGCATCAATCTTTAGTTTGTGGACCTAAGGAGAAGAGTCACGGTTACGGCTGGGCTGAATACTCTTTTCCTGCTATTCTTCTCCACTTCTTTGCACTTCCTGCTTGTGATGACCGCGGTGCCGAACGGCTAAAAATACAGCGACAGCGGCAGCTCCAAAGACTCACATTGGGTTGTTTTCTTGGGCTTACTATAAGTGACTTATTTTTCTTGGTTAGGATTTGGGGTGGTGCAGTGAAACCCTCCAGAAAGAAGTGTTGTAGTATCGATATTTTCAGTTTCAGTCGCGACTGTAGACTAATTGTCAATTTAAAATTCTGCAATAACACGTAAAGGATGTTTCTCGAAATAATATATCATGTGTAAATTATGATGGCACTTTAAACCGTGTCAGGAGATTTACTAAATATCTGTGTTTACGCGCTCCCACGCTCGTTTTTATGTCTTACTTTCTCTTGACAAATGCTATGTGGTATCTAAACGTGCGCGTTCAGTTCTCTGAGTCTATGGGATCAAGTCTGACATGCTTTTTTTTCATTAAATGCTCATTTATACGTCCCTGATGGGCACGTTAAGTGGCGTGGAAAGGGACGTGGTACTGAGTGGTGCTTCATGTGCCATATTCTAATATAGAGCCTGTTGGATCTCATAACTACGCTTGTTGAAAGGGACGGGGGTACTGGATGGTGCCTCATGTACGATATTGTCATATAGTGCCTTTCGGATCCCATAACTACATACAATGGAGCCGCTGAAGAACATTTTCGTCCGGCGCCCACTGTCACACTGGAAAGGTGTGGAGCAGTCTGAACAGGGTAGCTTCACCAACCCAGTGTGGACAGCCCTGTTTGATTATGAAGCCGCCGGCAAGGACGAGCTGACGCTGCGCAAGGGCGACCTGGTGGAGGTGCTGTCTCTGGACTCTGAGGTCTCGGGGGATGAGGGGTGGTGGGCAGGCAAGGTGAACAATAAAGTGGGCATTTTTCCATCGAATTATGTGTCGCTGAAGCCGGGCACGTACGGGAAACGTGCCGGCCCCACTGTGGTGGGAGAGCTAAGCCCGGCTGTGGTGGGCCATTTGGAGCCAGATGAGGTCGATTTCAGTGAGCTGTGCTTGGAGGAGGTGATCGGGGTGGGTGGCTTCGGGAAAGTGTACCGTGGCACCTGGAGAGGTGGCCTGGTGGCAGTGAAAGCAGCTCGCCAGGACCCGGACGAAGACATCAGTGTCACGGCCCAGAACGTGCGGCAGGAGGCCCGGCTCTTCGCTATGCTCACCCACCCCAACATCATCACCCTCAAGGGGGTGTGCCTGCAGGAGCCCAACCTGTGCCTGATCATGGAGTACGCTTCTGGGGGCCCCCTGAGCCGGGCCCTGGCCGGCCGGCGCATCCCCCCGCACGTGCTGGTGAACTGGGCAGTGCAGATCGCCCGGGGCATGCTCTACCTCCACAGCGAGACCATAGTGCCGGTGATCCACCGCGACCTCAAGTCCAACAACAGTAAGCTGGGCAGGGGGAATTGTAGCTAATTATTACATCAGAGGCCTTGCATGGCGTTCTGCTTTTCTGTATACATATGTATGAATTCACACTGAAGTCTAGAGTCCAGTATTACAGGTATTATGACAGGCTGTCAAAAGTCATATTCATAATTAAATTAGTTCTGTAAGGAAGCTAAAAAGTTTAAGAAGGCTTTTTGAATAGGTAGGATTGAGTCATTTTTTGGGTGTGCTACATGTTATTTCTGTTTTTTATGTTTGATGGTGAATGTTTGGCTCTATGTCTGTGAATTGAAGGCGTTGTGTGTGAATGTACGCCATTAAATCGCACTGAATCTGCTTGCTTCAGGTATTTATGGATCTTTAGTATAAAATGATACTTTATTGATCCCTAAACCTGCTCTCTCACGTACAGAGGTATGTAATTATATCTTTGTGGGGACTCCCATGGGGAAAACTTTAATCTCAACATAACGACCTTAACCCCTACCCAACCCTATCCTTAAACGTAAGTAACAAAACAAATAATGATACTATTGCCATTTTTAGTTTTCAGTTTTTTGATTGCATTGACAGATCTTTGTAGGAACCTGAGAAATGTACCCTGCAATGTCAAAATAACAGATTTTTATTACATTTTTGGGAAGATTGTAACACACTGTAATATTAACATAGTCCACACACACACACAGATCACTGCAAAGGGCACCCACCTTCAGCATCCAGGGAACTGGGGCTTAAGGGCCTTGCTCAAGGGCCCATGGACTATTCTGTCACATGTGACTATTCTGCTGGGGTCAGGGCTTGAACTGGCAACCTCCCGAGCCCGGCCTCAGAGGCTTAGCCCACTGATTCACACTGCCCCCTTTAGGGTCTTGATCCAGTCAGAGATGTCAAATGTTGTCAGACATCCACTAGTAAATCAGAGGGTCATATGAAGACTAGGGCATTATGCGGTTAAAGAAAGCTTCCAGAGGCTGACAGCGCACAGATAAAGGCCTGGCTCACCAAGGAACCACAGCTGGATCAAAGACGATGTACAGCTCTGGAAAAAAATGAGACCATTTTTAGTTTCACTTATTTCTCAATTTATGCGTGTGCGTCTTGGAATAATACTTTTTTTTTTGGAAGCTGAAGCTTGGTTCTTCTCTGTTTCTCATTAATGAAGGGCTGCTTCTCTGCTTTATGGGACTTCAGTCCTGCTTGCAGAAGCCTGATACAAACTGTCCTAGCAGTGCACTTCACACCTGCACCTAATGTTTTCCACTTCTGTTGGATATGTTCCTACAATTTATGAGAAACTGTCAGATAAGTTAAGTCGTTTCTGGTATTAGAAAGTCGCTTCTGCCCTTTTCATGGCTGGTTATCACACAAAGTTCCAGTGTCTCCTGTTTTACATTGTTCTCATGTACTGATGTCTGAGAGTGCTCTATTAATTTTTCCAGAGCTGTATATCTTGAGTACATTATACATCCAATTGCATAACTTTGTGTGGAGATGTCATAATTAGAAGTCTGCTCTGTTCAAATGAATATTGATATAGCTGTGAAATGTCAGTTCTAGTTGTATATGGTAAAGCAGTTCTTTATACAAAACTGAACTGGTCGAGCTGCAGTGATGTCAGCCAGCGATGGATACTGTGTAACTAGCTGTGACTAGGGGGTAAAATGCTCCCTGTCTCCCGGTCTCTCTGGACTATCCAGGTCAGGTGTTTATGTGGCTATATTTAGTCAATTCTTGCATAAATTAGTCCTTGGTAGGTTATAGCTATTATACAGTAAATTTTTGAGTGTCCTTGTTTTTTTTTTTAAGAAAACTGAGGATGGGACTTCTTAACACATGTTCTTGAAATTATAGCGATTTGTTAAAATATAACTATTGCATTGTTTTGCTGTCAGTCTTCATTACCTTAGAGATTTGAGGGGAGGCACTTGGCTGGGAAAAAACATTGTTTTGCAGGGAAGGGGTACAAAACATGAACGTATAGCTTGTATGTGCAACTCAGGAATGGGATTACACCCCCCCCCCATGCCTGCTGAGAGATACCATCACTTTTGCCTCCTTACATTTTTTTATTGTTTCTTAATGTTGGCAACAGACATGTCGCTACTTGCATCTCGCACTTGAGTAATATCCTGTTGTTTAGTTTTTTTGTCACAAATTGCAAAACGTCGTTGGGCTCTTTTGAAAGGATGTGCCCAGCTCACCTGCTGTCCTTATTCATTAAGCAGTGCTGCAGTTAAAAGTCACCATGTGAAATGTTCATTTTTCTTTGAGTGGTATGCTTGTCTCTGTAAAATAGCTAGACTCTACTTTTTAGCCAAAGGGTGTCAGGAGCCTTAAAGGCTGGGAAATCCTTAACAGCAGGAGTTTATGGTGGACGTAGGTAGTTAGTAAATTTTAAAACAAGTGTCCATAATGACCCAGGTATTTTTTTTCTTACTGACTATTAAGCTACCTTAAGTTCACAGTTGCATAGTATAAAATATAAAAGTATGAAAGCTGTATTGTAACAGCTGAAGTTCCTTCTCGAGCTCCCAAAGTGATTTCAGCCTGACCATCATACAGTAACTGAATTCACCCCTCGCTCTGGGTGTTTTTATTTTTTTTTTCTGTTGGCCTCCTACGGTGACTGAAGATTTCGATAGCCTAGATTCCTAAAAACAGCACCATTCTGGAGGGGAGTGGCTTCCGGTCAAAGCAGCCACAGTCCCGAGGGGGTTTCAGTGTGCACACACTCGTGTGTGTGTGTGTGTGTGTGTGTGCGTGCGTGAGGGTGGTGGATCTGTGCTGGTGACCGGAACTGGAATTCCGGTGAGAGTAAACACAGTGCTGGATGGAGGGGGAGGATGCTCCAGGGACCGGGCTCACACACGCACACGCACACGCACACGCACGCACGCACTAATTGTATGAAAATCCAGCTCTTTACTTTATACTGCTTTTTCACACTAGAACCTCTCATTTCCTTAAATTAGCTTGTCTTGCTGTAATACCTCTGAACTCCACTTCGATTTGCTAAGGCCTAATGTGCCTGAGCATCATGCTGTATCCCAAAGCACTTCTCTGGCAATCTTTTTTTTTTGTACAGCTCAAAACCAAGTGAAATATGAAACCTGTAATGAATTTAAAATGAGTGTTTTTCTGACTTAAGATAGTGTCAGACATCTTGCACTTTAAATGGTCGTCACCATCAAAGAATATAAAGGCCCATTGAGTATGACTGTGTGAGACAAAATCAGACTGAGAGTGTGGGTTAGGGTGCTTTTGCAGGGCGCTGGCTGCTTGTGTTTGCACTCTGGCATCCCAGGGGCTGATAACGGCCTCGGCGTGCCCGACATGTGCAGTGTTTGCCTGTATTTTGGAAGCGTCTCCAGCCTGCATCCGGAGATGGCTCAGACATATAAGAAGGCCAGGTAGGCTGTGGTAGGCCTAGAGAATGTCGGGGGAGTCAGGGGGGGAGACTGTGCTCACAGAGGACTGTGACGCGTCCTGCTGCACCACTGTCTGAAGTCCTCTTTCTACAGAGAACGTGACTCTAGCGTTCAGATGCAAGCAACAATAGCTTAAAAATAAGCAACTTTGAATTCCAGCTATCATCTTATCCCACTCAGGCTCATGGGTGGGGCAGCACAGGGCACAATGCTGGGGAACACCCAATTTGATGCCAGTGTATCACAGGGCATACAGGGCTGAAACACCCGATTTGATGCCAGTGTATCACAGGGCATACAGGGCTGAAACACCCGATTTGATGCCAGTGTATCACAGGGCATACAGGGCTGAAACACCCGATTTGATGCCAGTGTATCACGGGGCATATAGGGCTGAAACACCCAATTCGATGCCAGCTATGTAGCTTCACCTTGCTTGGTGTTGATTCTGGGAACGCTGAGTAAACCTTCCCCAGATTACTTCAGAGGTCTGGATCCTTCATAATGTTAGTCAGAAATGTATCTTGGCCCGAGACCATTTAGTGCTTTTTACACAAGTAATAAAATTTCAATACAGTCCTGTGATGCACAGGAAGCCAGTGCAGTGACTTAAGTAGCGAGTGATATGCAGTGAGGACTCTGGCGGCAGCATTCTGGATGAACTGCAGCTGTCTGATTAATTTTTTGGCAAGATCACAATCTAGTCTGATAAAAATAAATGCACGAACAAGCTTTTCTGTATCAGAATCAGAATCTGGGTTTATTGCCAAGTACATTCACACATACAAGGAATTTGCTTTGGTGGTTGGTGCCAGAAGTGTGCACCAACACACCGAGCCAACCATTCGCGGCGCCGTCTAAAACAAAGAAACAGGATTACATGAGGAAAGAGGGGGAGAATAAAAAAAACAGCCCCCAGACTGTACTCCAGTAGGGAGTATAATGTGGGAACTGAAAAATAAAAAACACCCCAGCAACATATCTTGTTTGGAAATCCTTTAATTCAGGAATTCTTTAATCCTTGCAATGTTTTTAAGGTGGTAATAGGCTGATTTTGTAATTGTGTTTATGTGGTTGAAATTAAGGTTGGAATCCAGAACTATAAGTCTACACTGTTTTCTGGCTTGATTTGTAAGTTTCAGTGACATTGATTCAAGGTGGCGGCATGGTGGTGCAGTGCTTAGCACTGTTACTTCACACCTCTGGGACCCGGGTTCGAGTCTCCGCCTGGGTTACATGTGTGTGGAGTTTGCATGTTCTCCCCGTGTTGTCGTGCGGTTTCCTCCGGGTACTCCGGTTTCCCCCCACAGTCCAAAGACGTGCTGAGGCCGATTGGAGTTCCTAAATTGCCCGTAGGTGTGATTGTGTGAGTGCTCTGAGATGGGGTGGCCCCAGGATAGGCTCCAGACCCCAAGAGACCCAGTAGGATAAGCGTGTTGGAAGATGGATGGATGATTCAAGGTGAGCAGTGGTTTTCAGTCTTTTATTTTTGGGGCTAAGAAAACTAAAATAATTTTTCTTTGTATTCAGTTGTAGAAAATTCTGGCACATCCATCCATTCATTGAATTGTTCAGTACACATATTCAGTGAATCTAAGGGACTATAATCATATGGTGACACTGTGACGTAGAATTGTGTTACCTTTATAATTATGGTAAGAGATGTTATAAAGTTTCATAATGTGGCAAGGAGGAGCATGTAGATGTTAAATAGTAGAGGCCCAAGAATGGATACTTGAGGAACTCCACATGTGATTTTTGTTTGCTCAAATTCATGAATACCTATTGATACAAAGTAGTCCCTATCTTGTAAATATGATTCAAACCACTTTAACATGGTCCCACTCATTTTTCTAGTCTGTCTAGCAGCACTGACATCCAGTAATACCAAACCTGTGATTTTTGATTCATCACTGCTTAGATGGGTTTCATTTAACAAGTGCGGTATTGGTGCTGTGGTGTGGTTGAAATCCACACTGGTGATGGTAAGGAGCATGTGCTGATGGCAATAGTTTCAATATTTGTGATACGTCAGCACTACACTCGTTCTATGGAACAGTGTGAGTTTCTTCCAGTGGCTGGAGCATCAATCCTGACACCAACGCCAAATTTTCCCTGCTTTACTCAAGGGCCCAACAGAGTAGAGTCACTCCAGCCATTCATGGGATTTAAACCAGCAACATTTCAATTGTTGGCACAGATCCCTAGCCTTAGAACCTTGGAGGCTGACCACCCTGGAGGTGGGCATCAGCAATATCCAGGGAGTCACCCTCACTGTTCTCTTATCATTATCATTATCACGCAGATAAGATAAGCTCTGCATTATTGGTCCCAGTGATAAATACACCCAGAATGCGTTGCATTACATGTCCAGTATTGAAAGGGATGGCATCAAAGCTGACCATTCATCCAGGTTGCTTCTGGACAGTCGGATTTTCCAGTCCTCAGTTCAGACTGCTGTTTCACGCCCTGCTTTTAGCCCTCCTGTCCTCCTTTGTCCTTGCCTCCTACCCGCCTCCCCATCAACAACTAGTGCCACTCTCTCCCACCCCCGGTCACACAAAAAATGTGTTGCCCCCACACACACATACTACAGAAGCTGAGAACAGCCATGCTTGCAAGTATTTATTTATATTGTTCTATTGAGACGACAAGATAAGGCTTCTATACTATATGCATGATATTACGCCCCCACATTTTCGAGCCTTAGTTCTCCTTTTTGGACAAAGTCATGCCAGTGGTCACCCTAGATAGCGAATATACAATGGTAAAATGTAATGTATAGTGATGCTGGTTAACTTTGAGTAGAGTAGTTATTCTTTCAGCCGTAAAGGTCACCTTTACTCCTCTGTCACCCTAACAGCTGACTGGAAGCGTATGGGTGCAGTCACCCTCTCTGTTGGTATTACCCTTTATCAAGGGAGAAGAGACTGACATTATGAATCGGACATTATGAATCAGATTGACATTATGAAACCCCATGTAAGCTCTGTAATGTTTGCATTAGTCCTGGTTGTTTTGATTGGTTAAGCTGTCACTAATACTTTTGCAAGGTCGGGCAGTGTTTGGGTGCACCTGTGATATGTCTGGAACAGTCAGGAAAACCTTCCTCTGGTTCCTGTTTGAGGGTATGCCAGCTTACTGGCAGCTCAGTAGACTGCGGACAAGACTGCAGCACATGCTGTGGCTCTATGTATTTAATCAGGCGGCGCTCCCAGCTTTGGGAACACCTTTAGATACAAACCATCCCCAGCACGAGCATTTAACTTTTTAAAATACCAGTCCAAGCTGAAAGTTAACCTTCCAAGGGTTATTTTGTTACAATTTATGCAAGGTTTTCTTTACTGAAGGATGTAATTGTGAGACTTGAAGCTACTGTTGGTTCCCATAGGGTCAAAATGATCAGCTGGCTTTTCTATATATAATAAGGGGTTAAGAATGAAAGGTCAAGGCAACCCAGATTCTTTAGATCGAATGGTGACATTTCCTCAAGCCTGCAGCCTGTGTACCCTGGAATGTCATAGATCGTCATGAATCTGTGCTCAACATGATGGACAGTGTGCAGTGATTCAGTCTGCTATCGATACTCAACACGATAGACAGTGTGCAGTGATTCAGTCTGCTAT
>JABFEA020000002.1:16816612-16827300 GCA_019775915.2 Cyphomyrus plagiostoma
ATCCCAGATATTTTACTGACTTGATGCTATACTCTGACTAAAAAGTGTTCCTTTAATTTTTTTGAGCAGTGTAGTTAGACCAGTGTGACTGATGTGTCTGCTGCCTCACAGTGGAACTTTTCTTTCTTATTGTTATGTTTGTTATCTTACACCGCTGGTTACGACGGAGAAAGGCATCTCAGTGAAGTAGTACTACAGCAGCAGTAATCCGAGCAGGTTATATCATGGTCAGACTTAAGTGGAACACACTTAACTGACTGTGAAACCACATTGTGATGGAGACTTAAAACTCAAATATGATTGAAAGCACTGTGTGCAGACTATGGATGTGCAACTCCATCACTGAGGCGATGTGATAGACATCTCAACAGTCTGATGCATTAACATATGAAGTAAATACAAACCCCATTTCCAGAAAAGTTGGGACACTTTCTAAAAATGCTATAAAAAATAAAATCTGTAATTTGGTACTTCACTTGAAACTTACCATAAACAGGCAAAGGAAAAGGACAAAAACTGGACAAAGAAAAGATTTTCAGTGTTTTCACAGACAATCTTAATTCTTTTTGTTAAATATAAATAAATTTAGAAATTGATGCCTGCAACACACCCCAGAAAAGTTGGGAAAGAGGCAAGTTTACCACTGGCTCACACCCCCATTTTTTTTAATTATACTTCTCAATCCTTTGCTAACTGAAGAAACTAATTGTTGCAATGCAGTATACAAAACTTGAGTTGCTCAACAGTCCACGGTTGCCTTTGTCTGATTCTCTTCTTCATCATTCGCCAGACATTTTCAGTAGGAGGCAGATCTGGGCTGCAGGCAGGCCAGTCAAGCACACAGACTCTATGTCTACGAAGCCACACTCTTGTCATTTGTGCAGAATGAGGCCTGCCATTGTCCTGCTGAAATATACATAGAATTCCTATGAAAAGACGTTGATTTGACGAGAGCATATGTCTGTCTAACATTCCAATGTAAGCTTCCGCATCAATGGTACCTTCGCGTATATACAGACCCCCAAAACATGCACACTCATGCACCCCCATAACATAACAGATGCTGGTTTTTGCACTTTTCGCTGATAACAATCTGGATGGTATTTTTCATCTTTGGCACATACAGTAAACAAGCTGAAATGTGGACTCATCTGACAGAGAACATGTTTCCATTGTCTTTTGGTTCATCTCAATGGGCTTGGGCACAGAAAACTCGCCAGCGTTTTTGCACAAAATTGATGTATGGCTTCCTCTTTGCATAATACAGTTTCTGAGAACATTCTTGATGCAGCAACAGTGATTCTCCAAAGTCCTCCCAGGCCCATGTGCTTACGTCCATCACAGTAGCATGAAGGTTGCTAATGCGATGCTGCTAAGGGCTTGAAGGTCACGCACATTCAGCAGTGGTTTCCGCCATTGGCCATTATGCACAGAGATTCGTCCTGATTTCTACTGAATCTTTTCACAATGTTATTAACTGTAGATGATGACAGATCTAAATTCCTTGCTATCTTGCACTGAGACATTTTTTTACAGTTTTTGAATTGACAGATAATTCTCTCATGAATTTCAGCACAAAGGGATGATTCTTTGCTTGCATAGACTGAGCTTTTACTGGATGCTCCTTTTATATCCAATCTTCATACCCACACCTGTTACCAGTTCACTTGCTGCTTGAGGAACCTTCCAGAATGTTTTCAGTCTTTACTTCTATCCAAACTTTTTTGTAATGTGTTGCAGGCATCAATTTCTAAATTAGTCTATGTTTAACAAATAGAATTGTTTGTCTGTGAAAACACTGAAAATCTTTTCTTTGTCCTTTTTTATCTAAATATCTGCAATGTAGAAATACTTCACTGGTAACAACAAAATCCAAAGCAAAACAGGACCTCACACTGTGCTCTACTGAACCATCAAGAGGAGGTTCGAAGACAGAATCATACAACACTAGTATTCTAATTGAATATTTAAAATCAAAACATAAGAAAATGTGTGAGAAAATTGCCACCAGCAGCACTTGGGCTCAATGTGGTGATGGTCATATGCGGAGATGGTAGTACTTTCTGAGATGTTAAGCCAGGGGTGGCCAGTCTTCTCCTCAGAGGGCCGGTGTGTATTCGGGTTTTCGCTGCAACTCCTTAACTCGATTACTAAGTAGAGGAATGATTGGCTGAATAGTCCTCACGTTTGAACAGCTGACATACAGGTTATCCCAAAAACCTGCATACACGCCCTTTGCGGATAAGATTGCCCACCCCTGTGTTAAGCAGTATCAAAAGTTTGTGAACTATTGCTTTAGAGGTACTAGAGTGACATACAGTCAGGTCGATAAATATTGGGACATCGACACAATTCTAACATTTTTGGCTCTATACACCACCACAATGGATTTCAAATGAAACGAACAAGATGTGCTTTAACTGCAGACTGTCAGCTTTTATTTGAGGGTATTTACATCCAAATCAGGTAAACGGTGTAGGAATTACAACAGTTTGCATATGTGCCTCCCACTTGTTAAGGGACCAAAAGTAATGGGACAGAATAAAAATCATCAACATCATCACAACATCCAGTCATCATTATGGGCCAGGAAATCAGTATATGATCCCTGAATACACGCTCTTTTTTAATTCTTCCATACGCTATGTCTTCCAATAACGCAAGAGCTGCCATGGTAGTTGCAATACTTTGGTCATTTTCTGCACCAATTTATTGTTACAAATCAGGTGCAGTACATTTGTAAACAACATACAATTACTATCGGTGTATTTGATAAAGTCAGCGTCAGATTGTGAGTTTAAAAAGGGAAACCACAGTAGCAATGACTTGCCACTGAGTGCCGTCCGTTTATAATACTGAGCAGAAATGTGCGTACTCCAGGTCTGGAGCTGCTGTGAGAATGTGCGTAGTGGTACACCAAGTTTTGTTTTTATACATTTTGAAGTGAGAGTGGAAACGACCATACGCAGCATTTTCGCCATGTTTGTACATGAGGCCCCTGGTCTCCTAGCCAGTCACGGGACAGAAACCTCTGGACAGGGTCTGTGAGTTGGTTATTGCTAATGCTGATAAATAAGTTGTAATCAACATCTGGGAACATTTTTTCTCAGTTATATGCACAACACAGGAAGGAGAGTAGTTGAAATGACCAAGACTGTCGGTCGGCTGTTATACCAAACTCAGATTTGTTACTGCAGTGGTGATTCTAGCTTGCTTGGCTCCCTAGGTGACCCCCCCACCAACAAAAATTGTGTGTCCATCTTCCCACCTGCCGCCAACAAAAAAAGCTTGGTTCGGCATTGACTGACATTTTTGTTAAGACATTTGTAACAATACAAATAAATAAAGATAAAATTTTATATGGTACAAATATAAAAATATATACAAAGGAAGGTTCAGAAATATGAAAAAGAAGTAACAGACAAACAGAAACAAATAATAGTATATGAATAAAAGTGAGGATCAAATTATAATACCATTGCCTTCAATTGCATAACTTCCATCTAAACTCTGACCTTTCCTGTTTTCTCAATGCAGAGTCATGAATTACACAATTATAAGAAAGTGCCAGAGGGCTCCAAAATATTTCAGAAGTGCTCCCCGAATTTGAAATACAGTATATGGGTCTGACACCTTAATTATACTATATATGGCTTCGATTTATTCTTATCCTTTTGTGTTAATTTGGTACTGAAGCATCAATATATTACTCATCTCCCAACACTGTCAACCAAGAGTCAAGACCAAACCAGTTCACCTTAGATTGGCTTTACATAGTTCTT
Organism: Cyphomyrus plagiostoma; assembly: GCA_019775915.2. Lineage (NCBI taxonomy): Eukaryota > Metazoa > Chordata > Actinopteri > Osteoglossiformes > Mormyridae > Cyphomyrus > Cyphomyrus plagiostoma. The sequence continues at coordinate 16,820,395 of JABFEA020000002.1, forward strand.
AAAGATTTCACACAAACCAAAAATGCAACAGTATGCCTGTGCAGCTATATATTCACAGTATTATTAATGAATTGTGGTTTATTTAGTAGCATTTCATAATGTGACCGATTTTACTAACTGAATTCGTAGGTCAATACAGCTCTGCCCCCCCTCCCCATCTCATATTTCTGAGTGGTAGCCAACCTAGTTCACAAACTAGAATCAGTGTCCGCACTCTGACACAGTGACATATTATCATAGCAAATGACCGATAGAAAACTGATCACGCAAATGTCGTCCTTATGATTCTTTTATTTATTTGTTTGTTTTTATGTGGGCATCCCATGCCACACCTAGTAAGATGCCACCGTGTGTGGCTGCCCATGCCGCCAGTACCTAAAGCTCTCTGAAGCTAAGCTGGGTTGGACCTGGCCAGGACTTCAATGGGAGACCAATTAGGAAAGCTGGGTTGCTGCTACAAAAAGTGTTTGTGTGGCCAATCCTATGGCCTTTAAGGATCTCAGTGCATTGTGTTCCTGCCCTTTCATCGCCTTAGCTTACCTGTGCTCAGCTTAGTAGTGTAGAATGCCTGCTGTCACATCATCCAGATGGCTGCTACACAGTGGATTTGGTCAAGTAGCTTTTTTTTTTTCTTGAAAAGTGCTATATAAATGTTTAAGTCTCCCCATGGCATTTAAGGTGCTTTTTCCAGGAGGTTCAGATCAAGCTGAATAAGGAGGCAGTGGGCTCAGTGGGCTAAGCCTGTGTGCCTGTAATCAGAAGGGTCCTGGTTCAGACCTTGTTTCAGCACATCTTTGGGTCCTTGAGCAAGGCCCTTACCCCCCCCCCAGCTCCCTGGGTGCTGCCATGACAGCTTGCTTACAAAGAACAAACTGAGGGAGACATAAAAAAGAAAATTTCCCAATGGCGATTAATAAACTGATGATGATGATGCTTATTATAAAAAACAACTGCAGCTTTATATCCATAGGTGGCAGTAGAGAACATGGGTTTTTGACTTGATTTACTTCATTATGATTATTATTATGTCTGGCTTTTTCCAGACATGTCATCAGTTTTTTCTTCGCTGTCTGTCGGACTTTCTGCACACCTCTTGCCCAGGATTCTGTAAAGCACTTTACTGCAATGCTCAGCTGCTGTGATAATGTGAATATTCCTTTGTCCTTTAAACCGTGTGTGATCGGGGAGAGGTGGGCGTGCTGTGTGCTTGTGCACTGCAGTCTCAGAGACTCGCCTCTGGGTTTAAGACGCCCAGGCCTGCAGCCGAGGTGAAGCACTGACACAGTAATTAGAGGCCCAAATAAAACTCTGTGGATTGCAGGCCATGCTTTAGGGTTTCCGGTGCTGAAACAGTCAGTTGAATACTTTTGCTGTAGTGTGCCAGGAAGCACCCCTCCACTCTCTGTTTCATAGTCAGTGACTGCCTTTAAGTGTGGGTCTTTTATTTATCCATCTTTCTCTTAGTATGTATGTATGTATGTGGACTGTAATCCGTTTGCTGTGTGCCTGTGCTGTACTCCCTGTACTTCCCCCTATGTGTGTGTAGGTGTGCTTCATGACTCCTGCCCCATCTGTCAGTGTGTCTGCATGTCGTGTTTTAACTGCCTGTCCTCCGTAGCTACGGCGTGCTGCTGTGGGAGCTGCTGACAGGCGAGGTGCCGTACCGCGGTATCGACGGCCTGGCGGTGGCCTACGGCGTGGCCGTTAACAAGCTGACGCTGCCCATCCCATCCACCTGCCCAGAGCCCTTCGCCCAGCTCATGGCGGGTAAGCCGCCTGCTGCTGAGCCGGCCTGCTGCTGCCACCTCGGGGAACTCGGCACTGACGGCCTGCTTTTACTTCCCCTCTGCTGGGTCTGTAAAGGAGGCCTGTGCCAATCACGAGCCCCCCTGGGTCAGCAGGAGGCTTTTAACGTTTTACTCTGCCCTTTTTTGGAAATACTTGGAGAAATCAATATACCCAATGTATTCCTCATGTTTAACTTATATAATTATTATTCATTAAAATAAATAATATTTTGTTTGTAAAAATTTTCTTTGACTTAAACCCCATTATTTTATCACATGGGCCAGCTTTCACCCACTGTTAGAATCCAAGAGTGCTATTTCTAAATCCAGGGCACCCTTATGCCGATTACGGAGGAACCCGCACAGGTGTGTGAACACAGGTGCCACTGTGTTTCTCTGTGCAGAGTGCTGGGATCAGGACCCCCACCACCGGCCAGACTTTGCCTCCATCCTCTCGCAGCTGACTGCCCTGGAGCAGCAGGTCATGGACGAGATGCCACAGGAATCTTTCCACTCACTACAGGAGGACTGGAAGCTGGAGATTCAGGACATGTTCGACGAGTTGCGTTCCAAGGAGAAGGTGGGGACACAGTCGTACGTGTGTGTGTGTGTGTGTGTGTGTGTGTGTGTGTGTGTGTGTGTGTGATGTGGGTCTAGAATATTACTATTAAAATCAATGAATGAGGTCACTGAATTTAAAATTATCATTTTAAAACTGAACAAGATCATGGTTCTATTGTGTAGACTAAACTGCATGTAAAATATTAACCAAAGGGCCATCCAGGAAATACTGTTTACTGGATGTGTGTGTGTGTGCATGTCCATGTGTGATGTGGGTCTGGCCTGACGCAGGAGCTGCGCTGCCGCGAGGAGGAACTGCAGCGCGCCGCCCTGCAGCAGAAGTCGCATGAGGAGTTCCTGCGGCAGAGGGAGCAGCAGCTGGCGCGCTGGGAGCAGGACGTGTTCGAGCGCGAGCTCAGCCTGCTGATCCTGCACATGAACCAGGAGAAGCCCAAGGTGAAGAAGCGCAAGGGCACCTTCAAGAAGCACAAGCTGAAGGGCAAGAACGGCGAGAAGATCAGCATGCCGCAGGGTGGGGGCACTCACGCGCACATATATATGCTCCGCATGAAACCAGCTGAATACCTGAACCCTTCCAGCTTTAAGATCATGCCCAACCACATTCAAGCACTCAGTGACCTTATTGTCCAATTGTGTTCTCTAGCCAAGGGCATGAAGTTTTTTTTCCCGTGTGTTACGCACGTAGCTGAATGTTATTTAATTCACGCATTTGATTTAATGCAAAACAAAATTCCATTATTGGAAGAGCTACTTACTTGACATAGGACTTGCCATACAGGCTTAGAACAATTGTATTCCTCAGCCTTCTGTGAACACATATGGCTTGAGCATTAATCGCTGCCACTGTCTGCCGCTGCTGCACCTGCTTTGCTTTGTAAACTCAAAATCCAGATCTGGTCTTTTTTAAACTTCACACAGGCATTGGATGGGTTTGCAACTAAAACTGATTAAATGTTGAGACATATCACCCCAAAACTGAAGCAGCCCCTCAGTGATAGCAAAAAAATGGCAGTTTTGTCACTCCATCCTGTTAAGATGATATCTCAAAAGCCGTTTGACTGCACAGGACCACTGGATGCATTATTTATATGGATGAAGGTGTACACCTCATTTTGTTTTAATTTTTACATCTGCAGGTGATCCATTCAGTTCTCCTACAAATAGTACAAGTTGGTGAGTGTGGGACGAGTACAGCTTAGAGAGCCGGACCAAACGACAGGACTGTCTGGGGAACACAATGCTGTTGTTTCTGACAGCACTGAATCTAACCTTAATAATAATAATTATTATTTTTGTGTGTTCAGAGCCTTGTAACTCATAAACCTTTTGAATAACAACACAATGTTTTTTTGTTTGAAAGATTACTTTCTTCCAAATTAATAATTTTTTTTACTTCATCGCCCACGTAATCTACTCTGAGGCTCAAGTGTAGCTTTTTAAAAATAAAATGTCATGCTTATCTCATGAAGGGTAACATATAAAAAATGACTTACTCAAGGTACTCCAAACCCCTTAATGTTTAACAATCAAATGCCAAATGTAACAAAAATCAGTTTGAAGGACCTTGAAAAAAAGAGTGTGTAGCTGTAATTCTAAAATACTCACAGCTCATACGGAAAACTTCTGACATCTTTCTTTGCTACCTACAGTGTAGAAAATATGATATATCTCAATGGGAATTTTTTATAAATAAACAAAAAAACATTTCTTAGCTCTGGAAGGTATGTTTAATTCACATGCCAAATTTAAACTGAATCAAAAATGCTGATGCAATTACTTTTTTGGAAATTTAATTCAAACGGAATGACCCCATATTTCTGAATACCGTGTACATTTATAGGAAATGTTCAGTACTAAATGACGTTAAAAATGTGTCTTTCCCGCCAGCCTTCTGTGGTGACTCCACGTGTTTCCTGGCCTCTCCGATCTGATAGGCCTCTGCCTGTTTCCTGCTGCTTCTGTCACTCTGATTGCTGTCTGCTTCTGCTTCCTCAGACTTCATTCACAAGATCACGGTGCAGGCATCCCCTGGTTTGGAGAAGAGGAAGAACTCCCAGGACCTCTCCTCAGGCTCCTCCCCTTCCATTGGGCCCCGCCTTCTTCTGCGTGAGTGACAGTTCACAGCCTTTCAGTCTTTCATCTCATGTGTGTCCTTCCCATTTACGCTCTTTCTTTCTCTCTCCCTCTCACACACACACCTATCCTTATGAGGCCCGCTCATTCACTTGTATGACAACTAACTATGACAACCTTAACCCCCACCCAGCCCTAGCTATAACTATAAGGGGAAAAGGCGGTCCCTATAAGGGAAAAAAAACTGTTTATTACATTATGTGGACATTGTGTCCCCATAAGAATAGGTGTACCCGCTCGCACACACACACCCACACACACACACACACAACCAGTAAACAGTATTTCCTGGATGGCCCTTTGGTTAATATTTTACATGCAGTTTAGTCTACACAGTAGAACCACGATTTTGTTCAGTTTTAAAATCATAAAACATAACCCTCATTCATTGATTTTAATAGTAATATTCTAACGTTACAAATGCTGAGTGATGTTTACAAAAGTTTTACTCTGTGCTGATTATTCATGACACTATCTGTAGTATAATGCACTGCACATGGTGAACAAATACACTGTACATATACCTTGTTTATTTCATGGCTCATTCCCTGCCTTACCAGGATAGGTTCTGAGCTCTCCTACCCTGCACAGGACAGGCAGGTCTCGAAAATGTTTAATTTATTAGTTAGAAGTGGAGTTACTATCTAAAATACAACTCAAGAAATAGCTATAAAAAGGTCTATAGTTAAAGAATGTGGTGAATATAAGGAGTGGATTACGTTGCAACTGCATGTGATGATGCACAGCTTTAGAAAGAAATTTTCAGCAATAGTAATGCACGACACACTGGGTATCTCACTTACATCAGACATCTCACTACCATTGTTTTAACAGATAATGCTTGCAGAAGATGGTTCCCTTTATTATCAGTATCAAAGCTGGTCCTGTCCAGTCAGGCACATGATGCTGTAACTCTGTCTCTGCTCCTGTCCAGTCACTCCCAGTGAAAACACCAGGGTCTTTCCCTTGAGCCCTGTATGGTCCCCAGAGACCTCTGCTATCAAGCAGGCCTGCTGTGACAGCTGGGCAGCCCCCCACAGGAGCCCCCAGAGTCCCAAGAACCCCAAGATTTTACGCCTTAATACACCTGAGGGCAGGTAAGGCTCCTCCCACCCGCCAGCACCCCCTTCTCACCTGAGTCTGACAGACTTCCCTGCTGGCTTTATCTCATCTGCTTCCTTGTTTCTGTGTTTTCATGCATGTGTGCATCAGTCTCTCCATGAGAGCCAAGCTTCTGGAAATGGACAGCAATGAAAGTGACCGCTCGAGGTCCGACTTCGAGCTGTACAGACCTCCCACCCCGGAGTCTGCCCCCAATGGTACGCATGTGCTTGCTTGCCCTTTGAGCATTTCCAGAGAGTTTGTGACCTAGCAAGAGAGGTCACGCATTTCAACAACTCTCTTTACTCAAGAAAAGCTTATGTTTTCTGTGTTTAGTAGCTACTGGTTGTTATTTCTGTAACGTTATGAGTTTAAATATTTGAAAAGTTACCAATGTAAATAAAAAATTTACTGCCCCATACTGTACTTGAGTAAAGCAGAGCTTGTCTCTCCTGTCCTTCAGGCTTCTGTCCCAAAGAATCTCCCAGGAGCGGTCTACCTCAGGGGGATATGGGTGGTGAGGAGGGGGGGTCCCTAAACTGGGGCTCCTGGTCTTGGGGTGGTTCCCCTGGAGCAGAACACGGCTCAGTGGGCGGTGCTGAGAGAAGCACCCATCGGGCTCTGCTGAGCTTGGGCTCCATGCTGGCCTCTGTGACCTTGGGCCGCTCTGTTGCAGCCCAGCCCAGATTCTCCCCCAGGATCACCCCCCAGCCCCCAGATTCAGAGGTGATGACCCAGGACCCATCTGTGCTGGATGACCTCATCGTGTTCTCCCACTCGGACCCCCTGAACCTGCCCCTACCCTTCCCGGAACCAACCCCAGCCGAAGCCCAAAACCTGGCCCTCACGCCCCCACCTCGCCCCTGTGTCTCGTGGGATCAAAGCCTGGACCTCAGCAGAGGAGCCCCAGCCAGCCTGCACTCCTCTCAGCTTGGTTGGACATGATCTATTTATATTCTGAAAACAGCATGACAGCCCTGCATGCATTTATAGTATCTAATATATATCTTCTGAGTGTATCCATATACAGCCATAGAAAAAATTGAGACCACTCTATATTTTTTAAATTACAGCGGTACCTCGGTTCTCGAACTTAATCCATTTCGGACTCTGGATCGAATCCTAAAAAGTTCGAGTTCTGATCAAATTTTTCCCTTAAGAAATAGGGCAAAACCAATTAATTGGTTCCTGGCCCCCCAAAATTACAGCTAAATATGTTTTTGTTTTTTAAGCATTTAAGCACAAAATGAACAGGATAAAACAAGAAGAGCATTTTTTTCTTAATGGCTTCCAAAACGATAAA
>JABFEA020000002.1:16860079-16877609 GCA_019775915.2 Cyphomyrus plagiostoma
CCTCCTACCCTTGCCTATGTCGTTGGTGCCAACATGCACCATGACAACTGGATCCACCCCAGCTGGGGCCAAAAGCTTGTCCACACGATCTGGAAGGTCCCCTACCTGGGCACCAGGTAGGCAAGACACCATACGGGACCCTCTATCACGTCTACTCCCCTAATAATTGAATCCCCCACTACCACAACCTCCCTATTCCTGGGGGGAGGGTCTCCTCAGTGCCCAAGGGCCCATCTGCCTCCCCAGTTCCTTCTGGCTCTAAAGCTGGAAGCACCTGAAACCTGTTTGACACAGGCACCTCAGGTGATGCCGCCTCTGTAATGTGTGCACGACCTTTCCTGCGTCTACGACCTACGGTCACCCAGCTCTCTCGACCTCTTTGCTCTTCATTCTCCCTCCTCTCCGCTAGGGGTGTATGCACCATCTCCCTAAGTGGCGTATTAACTAGCTCCTCTAATTCACTGTTGCATTGGTTGAGAGCCAGTTGCTCCTCATGGTCGCGAACCTTAACCATGAGTGAGTTCACTAGCTTACATCGCTTGCAGATGAAGTCCATCTTGCAAACGCAACACTGAGCCAGCCCCATAATTAACTAACTCACTATGATCCCGTACTCCCAGCCCAGTAAATTTATATAGTGTATTTAACTTTAAAGATTAATTAGCGTAACGTTAATGCAATAAAGTGCCGAGTACACTAAAATAACAAGTTATTACTTGTGTTAAAACGGAATTCAATTATTTTTATTAAAAATTTTAAATCCGATAAATTTACTACTACTTACCAAAAGAACTTCTGCCTGAACCAAGTATGAACTAAAAACACAGTGAAATTGAAGTTGCTCTTGGCAGGTCGAAAAACCACAAAAACCCCTCACCGCAGGCTACTGCCGAAGCGGGAAAAAAGTGGAAAATGTCCTCCCGGCCCTGACTGGCGACCGAGCAAAGCTCAGGACCAACTGTCCTTTTCCGACGCTGGGTAATGTTAGCGTTAGATATTATTAGACATTATTAGTTACACCCGCGGGTGTTTGTTACGGAGTTAAACGCGGACAGAAAACGCTGCTCACGCGACACCCGCAACTCACTGTTGGTAACATTCATGATGTTAATTTAACAGACAGGAGACACAAGCACTCACACCGACCGAAATAAGAACAATAAAAAGAAATAAAACAGCCACCCACGTAAACAGTTAAAGCACACAAACACTCAAAATATATGTTCAAAACACTCCAAAAACAATCCCAAACAATCCCAAAACGATTGCTGCAGCTCAACACCACTCTCTCGCAGCAATCCCAGCAATCCTTCGCTTGCCCTGCAAGCGCATTTGCCGCATGTTGAACTGCATGTTGAACTGCATGTTGAACTGCATGTTGAACCGCATGTTGAACCGCATGTTGAACCGCATGTTGTCAGTAAATGTACATTACTCATTCCTTTCATTGTGGGTACCAATCCAAAAATGATGTACCAAACCATACATATGTAGGTAAATCATTACAGCCCTAAAATTTAGTCAATACAACATATTCAGATGAAAAGCAGCTGCATACAATCAATGAAAAAAATAATCATATTATTATTTAGCCTATCATTATCTAGGCAAGTTTTCTTATTGCACGGGGCCCCCTATAGGGTGGGGCCTGGTGTGGCCCAACCAGATACACAAATCTAAAGACAGCTCTGAACAGAACAATTGACAAAATTATCTGCTGTTGTTGTAAAGGCTTGTGTTGGTTCAGTTCACTAACAGCAATTACTGATGTCTTATAACTCAGACTTTCCTTTACTGGCTACGTACAACCAGTGAAGTATCACTCTCGAAATCACTCCCGAAAGCACCAAATTTATACCATATTATAATATTAATAATGTAATATAATTAGAGATGGACTAAAGTTAGAAACAAATGACAGGAAACATGGTTTAAGAAGTGTATAACCAATTGTATTTCCCCTCTGTTAATGTACACATATCTCACTGAAACACTTTACAATAACATTTAATAAGAAGAGCAGGAATCAGATTGAACTGACCAAAAAGATGAATGACTTGGCTAGCTTCCTGATACGGAGATGTCAACTGTCCAAATCATGTCAAGGATAAATAAGCAATAGAAACAGAACGGACAGGAAAGAGGCCTTACTGGCTTTGAGTCATTATAAAAACAAAACATGTGTTTGCCAATGCTGTCACGCATGACCTTGAGAATTTGTCAGTGCTGTTACATACAGTTTCTAAAAATGAAGTAGAATGTTATGCCAGTGCTGTTACATACAATGTGAGGTTATGAAAAAGAACTGGAGAGACAGTTATCTGGATGCAGAAGGAGCTTCACTGTTAGGGAAGGAATCTCCTCATGCCATAAGGAGGGAAGAGTATAAGACAATTTTAACCCAAATCACATTGGTCATTTAAGAAAGAGAACATATAAATTTCAGTTTCTCACTCAATTTTCATGTTTTGGTGAGGGCATTATCAGGGAAAACACTTTTCTTAGGAATGGTATGAGAGATTAAACTTTTAATTTATTTAGTGAAGAGTTTTTATGGACTCAAGAAAATTGGTATACTAAAGTTCTCTCTAACCTCCAAGGTAACCATATTCCACTTTCTTCTTTCCTTTTCTTGTCAATTGTTTGTTGATTTGCTGTCTCCAGCAGGAGATGGTGGACCAATGGGCAGCCTCAGTGCAGGATGCACTTGACTGCTATGACAGCAGGAAACTCAACAGACTTCAATTGTCTTTCACTTGACTCCAGCAGCATTGCTTTCTCGTTGCTGCTTCTTTCTGGTATATATTTGTGACCTTGGCTGAAACGCACGCAAACAGATCACTTTCCTTTTTGATATGGTTCCAGTGCAGTCCATAGATTTGTGCAAAGTCTATACATATATTTATACATTTATTTAGAACAAGTTCACTGCAGTTGCTTTGTCGTGCTGGAAGTCATAGTCCATTCACTCTCGCATTTGGTGGCAGTTGATATGTGGTCAGGAGGTCAACTTGTCAGCTGGACAACTTGGGTTTGGTGGCTTCAATTCTCTTTCAGTCTTCAATCATTCTCACTTTCTCTTTTTCACAGAATCAGGTGATTTTTTTGTACTGTAATGAACACTACATGCTTGATACACAGCAGGGAAACTTTTAGCACCATGAACAGAAAGAGGAAGAGAGAGGCAGAGAGTCTTCGGGAGGTTAGTGGCAGTGAGCAGAAAGATGGAGGGAGGCATCTTTGACGCTTTGTTCAATTTAAATTTAAGCAGAGATCTATCTGAGAGGCCCCATTCCCCTACATCAAGGCTTCCCAAACCGCACAGCGCCTGGTCCCCAGATTAGCAGCCCCAGTTGCTTGGGAACCCCATTTAGCCAGATCCCTCCTCGGTAGATTTCATCATTTGGGGGCTAAAGTTTGCTCTGTAGATTTACTGGTTGCAGTACAGTTACAGTGATTTTTTTGTGTGTTTTTACAATTTCACAAACGTATTCTGCAAAAATTACATTGCGACTCACTTAGGACCCCTGTCCTAGATCAGGCTAAACTAACTATTCTGTTTTCAAAACTTGTTTTCAAAAATAATTACTGAGGAGGCCTCAATGGTACATCTATGAAATGAGAGAACCACCGTTGGAGAGAGAAATATAAAATATTTTCATTTGCATTTCGACCAAAAGGGAACAATTAACAAAGAGGCATTAGCCATAAAAACCAAATATTTTTTTTTTAATGTGTTAGAATGAATAACTGAATGGGTGATGGAAATAGTTAGGATTATTCTGCCTGCTTTGCGGGCCCCTGTCGCTGCCTACATGCATAGACTGTTGAGTGGTGGAGAGTCAAGCAAAGACAAGCTTTTGGCAAGATTCAAATCTTGGAGCCTGGAATTGTGTTGTTTGTCTGAGCCTGTTAGCTAGAGGATGGCGAATAGATCCCCACAGAAGCAGATCATGGACTCTCCATCCCTCTCCACTCTCTCCCTCTGTCTGTCCACCTCTCATGGGTCAAGCTCACACATAGTACTCCTTGTCCTTGTTCTTCTTGCTTTTGGTGGCAGTTTTGGGGACCCCTGGCTGCGTCTCTTTGACTAAAGTTCCATTGGGCTGTGTGGCAGAATTGCTGATGTAGTTGCGAGTCTGGTCCACCTGGTAGGAGCCTTCATCACGGTTACGGTACTTATACATGGCGTAGAGGAGGATGAGGATGCAGAGTGCGGCAGCTGCTACGATGCCGACCACCATGCCTGTGGTGCTACTGGACTCGCGGATCACCTCCACCGCGCCGGGGGGGCCCCTCTCCGGGGCCGTGGGGCTGGCTGTGGGCAAATGGTGAAAATTGGGGGGGCGAGTTATTCCTGGAAAGTGTCGGTGCCGCCCGCTGTGATCCGGGTCAGCGGAGGCAGCAGGTGGCAGAAGCACCTGATCGCGGGTGTTCATTTTTCCAGCGGGCATGCGCCCATTGGCACCCAGGCCAGGCTTGTGGTGGGGGAGCTGGTCTGGTCCAAATGTGGGGACGGTGGGGGGCTTAAAGAAATGCCGATCTCGGGGGCTCTGTACAGCACCCTCCACCGCAGGAGGGGGGGGCAGCACTGTCCTATCAGGGATGAGGGGGGCATTTTTGTAAAAGTCCTCGTCATCAGACTCGGTCATTTCCCCCGAGCCATAGGCTGACACCTCAATGGGCTCCTCACAGTCCTCCTGGTCCAGGGGGCAGGGCGGGCGGCCATTGGCCAGGGGCAGGGACTCTTTGGGGGTCTAACGCTGGGTGCGCATGGGGCGGACCGTGGGGGGTGGGGGGATGACGGGGTAGTGGGTGGCGATAGACGGGGGTTCGAAAGTGTCCACTGTAATAATGGGCAACACTAATTCACCTCCTAGGATGAGAAAGAGAAAAGGTGGGAAAGGTGATTAGTGTAGCCTGGAATGTTCCTCTCTGGATCAGCAGAAAAAACACAGAAGTCCAAATGAAACAGGTATCATGTTCTTTAAAATACCAAGAACACATATCAGGTTAGTTATATTGTTTGATTGTATTCAATTTAAAGTCGTAAGGTGATTAGTCTTAACTTCAATATAAAATACAAGTTAGACATAAGTATTGGCAGAAAGAATAACATATAAACATGTTCATTCTACTCTAAACTATGTTCCTTGCCTAAGCTGGCTAATTACAATTTGAGTAAATATGATAGTATTAAAATTAATGTTAAAGAAGATTACAAAATAACATTTGAACAGTTAGTCTCCTATCTATCATCTGCTGAGCTAATTATCTCCCTGCTTCCTTTGCTTTCTCTGTTTAAATAAGATGACAAACCACGGAGTTCAGGGCACTTACATCAACAAATTGGCCGCATGATTTTAGCATGAAAAAAAATTACAAAAAGAAAGTTGTGTAAGATTGCTCTAGATAGAAAGCCCACCCTTCCCTCTTCTTGTATTGATTCATTTGATCCTTTTATGATTTGTTAATCAGATTCTCGTCAGAGGAAGGTTCACTGGAACATTGTGCTGTTTGTGCCTGGTTTGCTTGATGCGCATTAATATTTACCTCTTCCTCCACCCTCTGTGTAACTTAACCATCCCCGAGACACAGGAGGCCTGCCAGGCAGTGTATGTGTATATTCACAGTGCTCTGACCTCTATGCGCCCAAGCTGTATCCTCACCAGCTAGCCTCCTGAATCTCAGTGAATCGCTAAGCGTTATTTAACATCTTTTTTGTCGTCAGTGACTAGGCATCTCTGCTCCTCACTATGGATTTCTGATTTCTGAGTTGAGGCCTTTTCGTGCAATATAACTAAGTGCAGATATAGTACCAAAAATCTTATGGCCATGTTTGACTTTATGGCTGTTTTATAGCATGGTTTCCCTGATGTACCGTAGTATACAAGGTTTGTTAATAAAAGAACAATACATAATGACATACAGTAAAATCATGAGATACTTCATGTAGTATGTAGTAATTTCTATATACATATTTATATATAAAATTACTACATACTACATACAGTGTCAACTTTATATTATATATATAATTATATCATATATATATATATATATTTTATTTCCCTGTGCCATTCAAAGCTAACCAATGCTAATGCAATGTTAAGATTACTCTCTTTACAACTGCCTATTTCCTGTCTAGTGACAGCTTTATTGATGCGGTGAATCAGTAAAGCAGAAGTCTGACTGAAACACAGCTCACAGAAGTCCAGCCTGGGCCTAATTTTTCTTGTTTTATTTGTTATGAGTCTAAAAGAAGGCTTCAAAATCCTTACAGAAGTGGAAACATTTCAACAGATGCCTACTGATTTGCAGTGGTTCTAATCATTGCATACTTACGTGAGAAATAATGAGGAAAAAGCATTAAAACAAAGAAATTAGTTAGATTCAATGTGCAGTTGCAGTTACACTTCGACCCCCAATTAAAGCCAGTGGCACGAGTGGCTGGCTGGGTTAAACTACAGTGAGAGGGCTCCACCTGCCTCATTGTGTCTGTGGGTAGAGCACTGCACCTTGCCCTGCTTTATTATGTCTGTGGGTAGAGAACTGCACCCTGCCCTGCCTCATGGTGCCTATCGGTAGACCACACAGTGGTGACCTCAGGTTGAGTTTTTCAGCCTGTGCAGTCACATACTTTGCAACACACTGTTGCCCTTGTCATGTGATACAGATAGTCACACTGTATATGGTCATAGCCTAGTCACATGCAAAGGGATTGTAGTACAGATTTAATTAAATGACATCTATAGCTGCATTTGAGGAGCATCATGGCCAAATTAGATCATTGTTCATAAGGAAATACTTCATATATCCAAAGCTAGTTTATGCAGATTAAATAGAATTTTTCAAGTGTGTGAAGTCCAAGTTAATTTTGCTTTTATTATGTAAGCTTGATAAGACTAAACAAAACGAATAATGAAAAAGACAGTTATTGATACAGAGGAAAGGAACTGGGACATTTGTTTTAAAAATGTAGGAATAAATGTAGCAATGAATAAATAATGGGAGCAAAGTAGAAAATGCAGGGGTGTGCATGTGCTAGCCTTGCTTTGAAACAGGTCCTTCTTTCACGAAGCAGGCTGTAACATTCTGAGCTCTACATCTACCCGCAGAATCACTTGTACTGTACTCTCACACAAAATATGGGTGGATACTATGCCAAACTGTGGCTTAGAGAAAATCCCAGCTGGCCAGTTTGCTGAGTTTAACCTGGGGTGCCTCAGCTGATTAGCAATATACTAGCCATATACAGTGTAGAAGCAATAACTTTATCATACACAACTGTGATTAGCTAGTCCAAGCCCCTTCACATCTTGGTTCTGTCTCAGCCAGTACCAGTTAAATTGATCCAAATGGGACATCACTGATCATGAACCCCCAAAACAGTGAAATATCTGGGCCTTACGCAAACTCCCTGTTCAGTCAGAAGAATATTGACCAACACCTTCTTCCAAGCTACCTTAAATCCTTCGAAGTCTGATATATCCTCCTGAGACCCCACCCATTCATTTATGTCAATTGTAGTGGACATTTTGTTTTTGCATATATCTTTTCACTGATGTAAGGAAACATATTTATTCCTGTTGTACACTAAAGAGGACATGCTGTGAAATTAAAAATAAAAATAAAAATATCCATCCATTTTCGACCACACATCCTGTTCCTGGTGATGGAGGCAACAGTTTAAGAATGGATGGCCAGACCTCACTCTCCCAAGGCATACCAAGGCATTCCCAGGCCAGCCTAGAGATAACACACCTCCAGAGTCTGCCCCAGAGTCTCCTGCCGGTTGTACCTGCACCTCCCTTCATATACAATATAGTATATTATTCAAAGCTCATCCCATCCTATCAAAAATTCATATGACTAGATTGTTGTACGAATGTTCACAGATTGGAATTCATCTGTTTTAAATAATATGGTGTCTCTTTTCCAGCTAGTCATAATAAGGGGGCCGAAGTTTTCTGCTCTCATTTAAAGCTGCTTGTGAAGGTGTAAATGTATTTTGGTTTGGATTGAGACTGGGGTCACAGTTTTGATTTGGTTTGGCCCAGAGGTTGATAAACAGTATCTGCAAAGTAAATAAGTACTGAAACAGAAATGCTTCAGGCATGCCATACAATTTACTGGCCTACCATTCCAGAAATTTCTGTTTGCGCAATGTTGACACCCTTAGACTGTCTTATCATGCCCTTTGCAGAGTATCAGAGAGAAGCCCAAAAGCAACCTGACTGACTTCTCCTTGATTGTGCCATCTGGGTTTAACTCCCCATACCTGGAACAATACAGAACCTTCTAGTCCAGTAACTGCTAGGTGCCATGAGGGCTAGATGTCATAGTGCCATTTGCTGGGTATAACTGGCATGTAACCCGTCATGACATCATGTTCAAATTCCATGCAGCATTAACTGAGGTACCACCATGTAGGAACTGACGGACTGCACCTGAAATACTTTGCTCTGCCTCATTTAGCAGCATTACAGGCTTATTCTCCTCATGGGGTTCATACGACCACATACTGTAGCACAAATGCTGCCGACCGTCTAATTCCTCAGTTTACCTTCAGCCGCCAGTTTACTTTGAGTGGCAGATCCTGCGGCTGAGGGGTGCCAGCTGCCTCTGTTGGGTGACTCATTCCAGTCAACATGAAGACCCTGCAGTGGTGCCTGTCTTCACTTTCACTTTCTATTACATCCATTAAAAATTAAAATATTTGAGAAGTTTTTGGAAGGGAAACAAGGGAGCCAAGGCCTGCGGTGAATGAGGCTCTTTGATGCTGCCATGGCATGACAGCGGCAGGGCAGTTACCCACAGCATGCCGGGCATAGCACAGCACTTACGTAGTACTCACTGTATGCACTTAATGCTTGGCAAAGACATTTTCTGGCTCCTTAAAAACAGAGAGATGCAGAGATAGGAGAGTAGGATTTCTCTGCTGTCTGGTTATGAACAACAATTAGCAATAATAGTGGTGGGTGATGTTTAGTTTTGGATCGATATGACTTATAGGAGGCAGAGTGATGCCTGACAGCACAGTAATGTCAGCTGCAGATGTCGGACATGGATACACTGTGGGTGGAGAAACTGACTCTGGCAGGTGCAGCCTCACAGGGTTACGCTCACTATCCTAACTCCGCTCATATACTACAATGGTGTGGGTAGAGTCAGTGAGTAGGGTAGGTGTACCCTCACAGTGTTACACTCACTATCCTAACTCAGTTAATATGCTGCAGTGGAGTGGGTGGAGTCAGAGAGTAGGGCAGGTGCAGCTTCACATTGTTACGTTCACAATCCTAACTCAATTAATATGCTGCAATGGGGTGGGTGGAGACTGTGAGTAGGGCAGGTG
This sequence comes from Cyphomyrus plagiostoma, assembly GCA_019775915.2. NCBI lineage: Eukaryota > Metazoa > Chordata > Actinopteri > Osteoglossiformes > Mormyridae > Cyphomyrus > Cyphomyrus plagiostoma. Next base: position 16,869,435 of record JABFEA020000002.1, read on the forward strand.
CAGCCTCACAGGGTTACACTCACTATCCTAACTCAGCTCATATGCTGCAGTGAGGTGGGTGGAGACATTGAGTTGAGCAGCTGAAGCCTCACAGGGTTATGCTCACTATCCTAACTCAGCTCATACACTGCAGTTGGTTGAGTGGTAACAATGAGTAGGGCAGATGTAGCCTCATAGGGTCATGCTCACTATCATTACTCAGTTTGTTAAAAAGAAATCTCAAACTTAGCCTGTGCTGGATGATGTCATTCAGGGAGCCTAACAAGGCCAAAGATTAAAAGCTGCCATGGGATAAAGAGAAGCTTGAATATATTATAAAGTTTTTGCAGGGTCCTACAGGCACCAGAAAGTACCTCTGCTTTTTCCATCTCTTCCCTGTGACATGAGACACGTCTAGACATGGTTCATCTTCAAAGTAACTCTTCTAGGGCTGCCTTTCTCTCTCTTCCTGAGGATTAATATCCAATCATACTAAAAAAAACATTCTGCAATTGTCTGTTATGAAATACAAAATAAGAAATTCAATTTATCAAGAACCGACAAACAACACCTATATTTCATAGCAAACAGAACATGTGGGCTTTCTCTGTTTCAGGCCCCAGTCCAGGTCTTGTAACATGTTTCATGAGAGCCAGGCTTTCAGGCTGTGTGTGCGTATGTATGTGTTTGCGTGTGTGTCTGTATGTGTTTTTTGTATCTGTGTGTGTGTGTGTATGTGTGTGTGTGTGTGTATTCCCATTTCAAATGGACTCTAGCTTCTTATTACAAGAAATGAAATTGCGCAACACATAGGACTAAGGTCTATCACCCAGTAACCTGAGGGCAGCCAGCAAATCAACACACCTAGCAGGGGTAGAGATTCACCAGCAGCAGGGGAAAAGATTCTTAATTGGCAAATAGCACAGATAAGATGCCACCAAAAAACCTCCTGCCTGGACTACTAAATCTCTCAAATTATTACTGAGGCATATTTAAATATAGCAATTAAGAGCTGATTCATGTATAAGTATAATGAGTTGCTCTAAGACTTGCCTTTCTGGCAATTAAGGCATGCTTGTGTTAATGTACAGAGTGCTGTGTGAATGCCATAGGCTCTGAATATCCAGTCTCATCTCGACATGAAAGCACTGACTGTTCGGCTCAAACGAACACAGAGAGAAGCTGGCTGCTGTTGTTGCTATGGTGATGTGTACAGGGGTTTATCCTGAGATACAATGCAGCCTACATGTCCTTTTATGCATAGAGATGGCATTGATTTATTATCTTTGCATACACATATCATCACAAAGGACATTTTGATATGTTTTCAGCCACAAAAAAATGCAAGCTTGCTACAAGAAGCTTGAATGAGCTCTATAGTAAATATGCCTCTGTACTTAAAGTCATTTATTTATTATTGTTCATAGTTCATTGTGTGTCTATTGTGTCATCTGTTGTGTCAAATGTTACAACTGTTATCTGTGTGCTCTGCTCTTCTATGCCCCTCAGGGACAAATACATTTTTTTGGAGTTGGAATTGGAAATTTAGCTAAATTTCTGTAATAGCCCAAACCAAACGTAGCTCTTATGCACCTTTAAATCTTGTTTCAGAGGTTGCACAAAAGCAGCTTAAAGCCTCCATTTGTTTTTAAAGGTATATAAAGCCATGACTGATGACAGAACAACTGTGAGCTGGCTCTACAGGACCAGAAGTAGATACTATGCAGCAGAAAGTGACAGTTAAAAGCTGTGCCTGGGTACAATGTGGCCAATCACAGCTGCGTATGCGATGGGGGTATCATTCTCAGCAGGGAAGCCGCCCTCGAACCCGAATGCGGGAAACACAGTGACCAGGATGGACTCACCAGTTCCCGGCTCGCACTCCTCTAGGTCTTCGTCATCGCTGGGGCACTCTGCGGAAGCTACTAGCAGGTCATCCGCGTTCTGGAACACATGGGGAACCGAGGCATGAGGGAAATCCTCTACTCTTCATTAGTGTACATGTTAGAGAGACAGACTTCATCAGCGCTATAACTATGCCTGGCACCATAACTTATGGAGTACACAGGGGAAGGCAGAAGACAAATCAATTTACAGCTTGCTTCTCTCTATATCGCTTTGCTTATTTAGGACTGCCAGCTGCCATAAGAGGGCACTTATAAACTTTTTTTTTCTTTACACTTTTCACTGTTTGTAGTCCATGGACATACATGTACATAAATACACAAGCACGTGCACATGCACACACCAGGTTGAATGGAGGTCCGCATTTACCTTCAAAACTGCCTGAGTTATTCATGGCATAGATTCAACAAGGTGCTTTAAATTTTGGTCCATGTTGGTGTAATAGCATCATAAAGTTGCTGCAGACATGTCAGATCTCCCATTCCAGTTATTAACCATAAACCCAACATAACACTACGAATTTTGTCATCTCAGCTCTGCTAGTTCTTATGTTTTTTAGTAGTGTGCCTGTTCCTCGATCAGCTCCCGCAAAGAGTGTTGATATGCAGAGAGGTCTGTGGACCATTTATACACACATACGCCTTGCAGTCAGCCACTGTGACACAGCAGTTTGCTGGCTGAGGTTCCTGTGAAACACACGTTGACATGTAGAAATTCACAGTGTGAATCATAACAGTAGAATCAAAGGACATGTTTTAGGTATTAAAATGCTTATATATGATTTTAATCCTGACTGCTGATATCGATTCCATGGCAGCTGTAATGCCCATATGAAAATCCTGATAAGGAACTAAAAGGCGTAACATCACGACTCTGTGCAGAACACAATAGCGATATAGAGGAATTATGGTGGATTATTTTATGGTGAATGTAGGGACTCAGACATATTGTCACACCTTCATGGCGACAGCTAAAAGCCGACTTTCAAAAGCCTGACTGGTCAAACACAACTAATATCAGAGCTTTTGTAGAAAAGTAAAATGCAACCAATGACTGAAATGGTACTGGTGACATGGATAATGCAACCTACATCGTTCATGTTACAGGTTAATTGCTACATACCGGCTAATTGCTACAGAAATAACTTTGGCCGCATAGATAAGCTTAGAGTTGATGCTGATGTTGGACACAGATGGCGGATTCACAGCATGAGAAAAGGAGTAAATTGGAAGGTGAGCAAAAGAGAGCTGAACGCTTCCTTTCCATTACTAATTACAAAGACTAGTTTCAGCAAACACTACAGCACACAAAGGGGGGTTATTAAGGGTACAGGTGTGCATGGATTAGTGACATCAAAGTTTTATTTCAAAATTAAAGCTTTAATCACAATGGTCAAAGGAAGAAGATGAGCAGTGTTTTATAGAGCATCTTGAGCCTTTATGGAATCCGAAATTTCATTATCACAATTCTTTGCTAGACGATGTACTTTAATTTATGGAATATATTTAAAGTGAGGTTATTGTGTTTATTCTTCTGCACATTGATGGACATCATGGGGATGGTTCATCTTTTCATCAGAAGATGGATGTAATTGTGCCGGCCCCACTGTAAACACAGCATAACTCAAACGCATACAGGGTGACAGGCTGCCAGCACTCTGACTGCTTATCAGATGTCTGCTGAGGAGCAGCGAGGCACACAGTGACAGCTTCCTGAAGGTGACCACAGGTGTGTCAGACAGAAGGAGCATTTCTCACCATGCCGCATTCACCACATGTGCTACTGCTAATGATGGGCTTACTTAGTGTGACGCTTTCCCCGGCTGCCATGCATAGCTGCAATTTCTGTGAAAGCTTGGCCAGGAACCGGGGAAGGTGGCCCTGCCAATCAGCCTGATATTCTGCCGGTGTGATTGCATGGAATGAGTAGCTGAATGGTGCAGGATTTAAACAAATGTATGCAGCATCTTGCTTTGAGGATGCTGTGTCTGGGACAACATTGTCAACATTGGTAGGGACCAAATCAGCCCCAAACCCCCTGCCCCCCTAAATACACATGTTACTCCCACAATATTGTTTGGGACCTGTTGCTGTCCATACCGAAACCTACACCCTTGGTCAGGGAATAGATGCCTTTCACCCATATTCTGATGGAAGGATGAAATGTGCATTATTGCATCAGCTAGAACATACCTGCACTTTGCTTGGCTTCTGGGCTTCTCACAGCGTGACATTTCCCATCTAACATCTATATCGTATGTCCTACTTTCGGGGTGAAGGTGCTGGATACCAATATCAGTGTTGAATTATTATTATTATGAGATTCGATTTTATGCAAAAAATGTATACAGGAGCTTATGAAATTTCACCACTAAACTGTTTGCTCAAGAGTCTTCTTTAAGCATAAAACTACTGTCTGACAGTATGGATCTTGGTTTAAAGAAAATTTAAGTTTACACCTACAGATCAGACTAGTGAGCCCATCCAGAGCCTTTAAACAACCACATTTCCTTTGCTTCATGAGGCGAGCATATTCTACAACTTGCACTGCAGGGTCACGTCCACATGCAAAGCTGTCTGCATCGTGGTCATTCAAAATGACAAATAAATGGAGATAATCATCCACCATCTGAAAGGACCATTATCAAAACACACATGTGGCTACACTGTAATATGTAATGAAACTAGTATTCCGATAAAACTAATATAAGCGTACTAGTTTCAAAGGAAGCCTGTTATTCTGTATTATTTAGCATATACATACAGGCATAGAAAAAAATGAGACCATAGCAGAATTTTTTGTTTCACCCATTTCTAAATGTATGCGTGTACATCTAGGAATAATACATTTTTTTTCTTGCAACCTGCAGCCTGGTTTTTCCCTGTTTTTCATTAATGAAGCGCTTCTTCATCGCTTTATGGGACTTCAGTCCTGCTACTAGGAGCTTGATATGAGCTGTCCTAGCAGTGCACTTCACACCTGTACTTAACGTTCCCCATTCCTTATAAAGGTCATTCTGTAATTCATAAGAAACCGTCAGATAAGTTAACGATTATCTCTGGCATTAGAAAGTCGCTTCTGCCCTTTTTCTTGCTGGTTACTGGTAATTCCCAGTGTCTCCAGTTTCATATTGTTCTCATGTACTGAGGTCTGAGAAATTTCGAACTTGGAAGCAACTTGCTGCTCAGCAAAGCCTTATGCCAACAGAACTACAATTTAAAACAGGACTTAAAAATACAGATTTGTTTAAAAATGTAGCGTGGTCTCCATTTTTTTCACGGTTGTATTTTATTGAATGACATACTAGATATGATCAATTTTTGATTTTAATTTATAACCTATTTAAAATGTTAAATTACAATATTGTCCAATATTAAAAGACTGAAATCTAAATATAACTATTTTACAGAGAGTATAATGGTGGCATAAGAGGCAGCCCTGTCACTTCACACATCCATGAATCTCCATCTGCGTCTCCTGCTGACTGAGTTCCCTCCTTCTTCTCTAGTTTCACCCCATGCGACGGTTTGTTGCAATCTTGTTTAGTGTCCTCTTCGAAATGAGTGCTTTAAACCCTTTTGATAGCATCGATAAGCCAGTAAAACCTAAAGCTGGAGGTAGAAAATGCCGACTGGACAAAGAAAACCACAAAAAACAACAAAAAATAAGGTTCGTCGCTCAGGCGGTGCGTTAATACCTACTGTGTGATGTCAACACAAGGCTGCTGCCACCGGTTTCTGTCAAACAGAGAAGCTTTTACCCGATTTTTTATTTTATGTGGTGGACGATATTGAAACGTGAAATTGCCAATATTTATTTTATTGTACTATTTAATTTATGTTACTATTTTTATGTATTTTTTTATTTAATGCATTTGCACTTATTTTTATTTATATTAATTTATTGTATGATGAGTCCTTGATGTCATATGTTGCATGTTCACACATAACACACATAAACAATCAACTTTTTGGAAATGGATGGATTTATAGCGTTTTGGAAAAGAATGGATGGATTTATAGCGTTTTGAAAAAAAAATTGAATAAACTTTGAATTTATAATCAACAATACTGTTCTTTGATTTAACAATCATTGTTCAACATGTTCAGACTGAGCCAATAAACCATTTTAACAGGATAAATTAAATATTAACAAAATGTGTGGGTCAAAACAGGTAAAAAATGTCATTTATCTGAAAACTGTCAAAATGGATATATGCCATTTTGGAAAAGAGCTCTTCATATATTGGTGTCTATATCATAAATTAGGAACAATAGTGGTCCTAAAATTGAACCCTGCGGTACCCCACTATGAATGCAGGCCCACTGAGACATTGTGCCTCTTATAACTACTCGCTGTTTTCTATCTGTTAACCAGTTATCAATCCAGGTCGCTATAGTTCCTAATATACCTGTGAAAGCAGGATTAAGGTTATCACTGTTGACATTAAGGTTATACCCATAGAAATGAATGGACGGTTCCCACCAAAATATGACTACAAATGTGTGTGTGGGTATGTGTGTGCGCCCTTTGATCATCTGGCATCCAGTGTGTTTCCCTACCATGTCCCAGAGAAACTTTAATCCCTCCAACCATTTTCAAAACCCATCTATAGAGGATCACACCTCTTAGCCTACCTGTTCCCTGGATGCTCATATTGTTGCGCTTTCTGCTGATTTGAACTGTTGTCTTTGTAAATTCTTAGATGATTGGAAGACATTGTGTAGCTCTTCCTCAATATTGCTTACACGTGTACCTTGGCATTTATTAGCCTAGCTGCACTTATGCCAGGTCGACTTCTTATGTTTGTCAGTATGCTTCCAGTTTGTCTGTAATTGCCTTACTTGTACATCACTTTTGACAGAAGCGTCTGCTCAATAAAAATAAATATGCATATTATTGTATTAGAATTAAAAGCTTTACAAACAAGTTCATGGTGAGTCTGGAGTCTATTGCAGGAAAAACAGAGAAGAGGAAGAGAGAGGATGGCAGGGACAACATGATTCTCAGTATATTTGTCCAGGCTTAGTCATGTAGTACCAATGCTAGTGTTGATGACTTATTATCATACACCGAATATGACATATTGTGACAAACCAGCTTTCATTTATTTATTGATTATAGTTAATTTATGGTAAGTGCTCTTTTATCTTGAAGAGCAACACGTAACACATGCACACACACACACACACACACACACACACACACACACAAACAAATTCCATGCAGATACTTTTGATTTGTGTTTTGAGTGTAGTCTCTGATGAAGACCTCCAGCACTTAAGCCTTCCATATTTTGCTTGCATGGCGAGTTTTCAGGGCAACAATCTGTCTGCTCTTTATTAGCCATGTAAGGGAGTACATGGTGTGTTAATGTGAGAGACAGAGGGGGACAAACTATTAAAGATGAGGGTCTTTAAGGGAAGTCTACTTACTCTGCAACTAATGTGTTCTCCTCTTTCAGCACAGAGTCTACTGCTTGCTGACAGGGGCAGACCTGCTGCTGTGTTTCCATGTGCTTCATGGAGACAACATACAAACAAAGCACCTCCCTAACACTCACAAAGCCCCAGGTATATAGACGTATATAACAGACGTATATAACAGATCAATAACACTCCAGATCAAAAGAGAACTATGTGTAAAATAACTAATAAATAATAACTCTTGATATTATGTGCTGTCATTATATTTCAGTGATTGATAATGAGGTAATGCAAGACAAAATAGTGTAACTGTAAACTGAGTTTACTGTGAAAGTTGACATGAAAAATTCAGGAGGGAAGTTTCTAGAGAATTCCTAAGTGGCTAATCTAACCACAAACCAAGCAGCAACACTGAAATCCCAATGACAGCTGATCACAGCACCATACTGCCTTCTACCAAAATTCTCTGCTTATGAAATCCAGGAGTCATGGGACGAGTCAGCAGTCAGCTATGATGTTGCAGTGGAGTCACATCCCTGTGGTATGAGCAGAACGTCACCCTCCAGAGAGACACTGCCCTCACCCTACAGGCAAATCTTACACGTGTGTAAGCAATGTGGGGATACATACCACTATGCAGGGCACCAGGACTCCATTATGGAGCAAAATGTACAGAAAGCATAACGTTTTAATCAGAGTACAAAGCCCCCTCCACACTACACAACTGCATGCTGTACTGTTCACACTGCATGACTTGTCTTGTATTCGGAAGTCTTTAAGTTATTGGGAATTACACACGTGGACAAAATTGTTGGTACCCTTCAGTCAATGAAAGAAAAACTCACAATGGTCACAGAAATAACTT
>JABFEA020000002.1:16894224-16912337 GCA_019775915.2 Cyphomyrus plagiostoma
CCAACATTTCTAAAGAATGCTTTCAGCACCTTGTTGAATCAATGCCACGTAGAATTAAGGCAGTTCTGAAGGCGAAACACCGTATTAGTATGGTGTTCCTAATAATCCTTTAGGTGAGTGTATTTCACCTATCTAAAAAACATTTATTCCAAATTGCTACAAATGCTTTTATTCAATGCCAATAATCTGAGATCATTTAGAATGTGATTATTCTGGGATAAACTGTTAAGCATTTCGCTTTACTTTCATACAAAATGCATTTTTTGTATGTACTGCATAATATCATAGCGCTGGATTAGTATGTACCAGCATGCTCACTAGCCAAGTACCTAGCCCTGTTTGTCTCTGGTGTTGTAAAAACTTCGGCTATGTCTTCAGTTTACCTTAACTCCAAAGTTTTTTGGCTAAGCAAGAAATCCTGCTTTGTGAAATACCCCCAATCTCAACCCTATTGAAAATTATGCTTAAAAGGCGGGTCTATGCCAGGAACCCAACTAGTTTAAATGAACTGGAAATTCTGCAAAGAAGAGTGAAATATTCAGCCAGAATTATGCCAGAAGCCTGTTAATGGCTACCAAAAGATTCTGGTTGATACCTGCGGTACTTGTGACCACAACTAAAATGTGTGTTTGTAAAGAAAGCGCCATCTCATGGTAACACCCTGCAAGTGAATAAATGGATGGATTTAGACGAAAATTTAGGCACAGCCCCAGAAGGAGGGTGGTTACTCCCCTTGGCTGGCTTTTAGCAGGCAGCCAGCTTGGAGGGGAAAATTGAAGTGGCTGCATCTGTATTTCGATGAAACGCAATTGGGAAGCAGTGTGGTGCCCTGCATAATTCCTGCCCACATTATCCTCCTTGCAATTAACATTACCATCCACAAATAACATTGATATTACAGGCTAGCAATTACAGTGCTTACAATGTTTAAAAAAGACATCTTGTCCACTCCCATTATTATTATTGTTCCATTTTTATTCTTTAAACCAGGACTTTACAAGAAGCTGGTCCCATCCCATCACCAATGAGGTTATAGGCCTCCCTTTCCATCACCATCCTAGTAGATGCAACCTGCTTATCACCTGTGCCCATACCGAGTGCTGCTAAGCTGCAATGGGAATAAAATAGACAGGAACTAAACTAAGTTTAAGATCCCCGCCACACCAGACTCAGAGTCACCATTCACTCCTCAGATTCCCAATAAACTCATCCTCAGTGTAGTGAATTTCAGGTCCAGAAGCTCAGCTGGTTGGAAGAAACAAGATCTTGGTTGGGATTTATAGCTTCTGGACCTGAGACGTCCAACACTGCTCATCCTTTATAAATGAGGATCTAGCAAAAGAGATAGGGTGGGTGTGCCAGAAAAAGTGACTAACAGGAAACTGTCAGCGATCTGGGCGGTTCGGGCATGAGAACGTGGCATGGTGCAGACAAAGAAGGTGGATGACCCACTTGCAACTTTTATTAACTGAACTAAAAAAAACAAGAAAGGGATAACAAAAACAAAGGATCACAGGGGTCAAAAGTAAACAAAGACTACTACAGAAACAGGGCAGGTAACATCTAACACGGGGGGGAATCAAGCACAAACAACAGACCCTTCACAATAAAACATCTACCCTAAAACAACAACGAACCACTGGGGAACTGAATAAAAGTAGGGAGTAAAATACTAAAGGGGTAACGAGACTAACACAGTACAGGTGAGGATAATTAACAAAGACCAGAAAAATGGGCCACAGATGAAAGTAATAAACTGAAACAGGGAAACTAAGAACTAACCAAGGAAACAGAAACTGACACTGAAGAATTAGACACAAGCAGGGGCACAAGGAACAAAACCAAAATTACCAGATACAAGAACTAGAAAACACTAGAGAGTAAAATACAAAAACAGAGAAGGCAAGATTCAAACCCAGAACAAAGCTCCCAGACAACCACATGTGCAACACATTGAGCCATGTGGCCAAACAAGTAACAGCAGAGAGCAAAGACTAACATGAAGGGCGGGATGACCAGTAACACCTGCTGGCCAAACAGGGAAGGGACACAGTGTGGGACAACAGGGGCTGACTCTGACAGAAAATATAGTAGTCTTTGTTTGGAGAAGCTGTTTGACCTTCTGTACTGACTGGCTGGCAGACAGAAACGCTCTGTCCTGGGGCGGCTGGCCCTTTCGATAGCCTCTCCACATGAAGTCTGCGTGCCACCATAATTCATCCATAAAACCTGGATATGTCATATGAATGGATCTCAACAGCCATGCAGATAGAGTCAGGAAATAAAACTAAAAGTATTGTTTTTCTTGTCAGTGCTAACTCTATATCTCATTGTAGAGGCAGGGCAACACTGATACTGGGGTGAACTGGAAGGGGCAGTGCTTGTGACCATAAGCAGGCTCTTAAGCCTTCTTGGCATAGCGGGGGTGGTGGCACATCATACAGGCCCCAGGAGGAATCTGAAGAGCTGCCTCTTACCAGCACAGTGGCTGCTACCCATAGGACATCCGACAAATCTGAAGAGACTTTTATTTTTACCTCTCATTCGTTATAGGCAGCATGCGGTGTTTCTGAGGTATTAATAGCGTTTCCAGTCCTGTAAGTCAGGGGTGTGATGAGGGCCAGCCAAGAAAATTGAATTTAACTGCACTGAATTTTAAGAGCAAGGGTGTGAAGCGGTGAAATTTACAGATGCAGAATACAAGATTGGAAACAGGAAAGTGCAAAGAGGTTTGGGAAAGGCAGTCAGATGAAGCATGGCGCAAACGAACAAGGAGAGTGAGCGAAACAGAGAGGGACAGCGAGACAGACAAATGGTAAATATTACCGAGAGGCAGTAGTTTGGGCAAAGTCATGAGTGTAATGCTTCCCATTGCTGTGATTTACCTCCTTTTATTAGTTTCCATGACACGGCAAGCTAATCTGGTCGTGATCAGATGCACAGAACACTGTGTGGGTGATAAGGTGCCTGTTCCAGAAAATTGTACAGTAGAAAATAGATAATACATTTCAGTTTTTTGCTCTGGCTATAGTGGCTGTCAGCTTTTGTGAAGCACTGTTCTGTGTAGTTCAGCTTTCTCCCAAACTCACAGAAAGACAGGCACGTGGTAATTATTTTGGAAGTGAGCAGGCCTGCCAGTGGCCTGGGCAGCCAATGGCAAGGGGCCATGCCCAGCAGATGGTACGCAGACTGCTCAGCTAATGGGTGTGTGCCCTTCTTGGTCTGGGGCCACTGGGAGCTCTGATTGGGCCAGGAATGGCACTAGAATCTCATAGGTCCCTGTGCACGCACACCAACAAATAGACGCAAAGAAGTGACCTGAATTTGTCTGTAAAAATCATGGGAGTCTTAGAACGGGGAGGTTCTAAGACTTCTGATAAAGCAGCTACCCGGGAAAAAGGCATTCAAGGAAAAACTTGTCAAAATTTGATCTTACGATCTTATCCAAATACCAACAAAGTATTGATGATAAAATGTGGCTGTAATTCAGATTTGCTGAAATATAATAAGTATGTACATGCTATACCTTCTGAAACAAATGTTTTTTTACACGTTATATAAGTGTTGTATTTTTTTTTCATTACTTTATGGTAGTAATACGATTCCATACTGTTTTACTGTACCTGCCCTTGTTATTCTCCAGTGTTAGATTCTGTTTCATTGTTAGTTTCTTAGGTTCCCTGTTTGATCTCCCAGTTCCTTGATTTAATTATTAGTTTCACCTGTTGCCTGTTTTCTTGTGCCAGTCCTTGTGTGTTACCTGATAGCTCGTTGCCCTGCACCTTCCCTGATTGGTTAATTGTTTCATGTCTCACGCCTCCTGTGTCAATACCTGGTTTGGTTATGTATTTAGGTTCCTGCCTTGGTTCAGTTCCTTCGTGGGTCATTCTATTTTTGTAGGTATATTTAAGTTGTATTCGGAATATTAGAAGTTATCCAGTGTTATGTTATATTTGTACTTTATTCTCTGCCTTCTCCTTGTTGCTCTGACCTTTTTGTAGTTAGTCTTTGTTTTTCATATTTTGCTTTTTGATTCCTTGTGGTTTGTTTGATTTTTAGTGTTTCCTGTTTCTGTTAATAAACCCGTTGTTTTCCTGGAGCTGTCAGTGGATCATCCACCTTCTTTCCTGGCCACACCATGCCTCATCCCTGTGAAAGAAACTCTCGAGCCCATGACTCGACATGAATTGAAATTTTTTGTAGATGTTTCCTTTGGCTGCCTAGACTGGGCTTGAATAACAGACACTTGTATGAGTGGTTTTCATTTGCACATGGTTCTCAGTGATGATGGGACACTTAGACCCTGAGTCTCTGCTTTTTGTTTGGCCTGCATGAACTATTCTAAGTGGGAAATTATCTCCTCTACACAAGGCACTGTTTTGTAATTACTGTAAGTGCTCTACTTATCTGGGAAGTAGGTGAATTTGTACCAGTGTAAATTCATTTGTGACAATAGAGGGGAGGGATAGAATTCACCATAAATTAACAAAGACAGAAGACTGGGAAGGAGGCCTAGAATGCAACCAAAGAGACAGACAATGCATCAAAAACAGCTTGCTGGTAGAGTATAGAACCAAAAAATTGTTTCACAAAGGAGAAGGTAAGGTTAATGATGGACCACTTCACCAGAGTATGGTGGCGGGCTCATTTTTGGTGGAGAGAAAATAAGTCTTATGCAACAGCCTGACAATGGGGGACTTCAAGCTCAGTCTTTGGTTGTTTCTTTAATCCTCATTGATTTGGTTGCAAGAAAATAAACAGTATGGGAACCATTGAAATCTTGCTACAGTGACAACAAATTAGGAAATACAGACACTCCTCACATACTGTAACAACAGAATTTCGTAAGGAAGATTATAAGCACAAAAAATCAAAAGGCAATTCATTTTGCGATTGGGAATTCAATATTCAATCAGAGCATGCATTTGTCATTTCAATATTTAATCTGACCATGTAATTTGAAAATACATTTTGCAATCAGCAATTGAATGTGCAAAGTGCTTATGCAATTCTTAAGTCATTTCAAAATATTTTGAATAATAAATAGAACAACAAGGCACTGAATTGCATTTTGTAATGCCATGGGTTTTTTGCCTCTTTATTCAAATGCAATGGTGTCCCTGGCAATTGCATTGCATGTTGGGGGGAAAACTCAATTTCCAATTCCCAACTGTCAAACCGCTCATCAAGGCGGACCTTCATTAACGACATCACTTCCTTGTTTAGGGCCTCACCAGCATTCAACGGATTTGTTCATTTAGAGAGTAATGGCGACAGAAGAGCCTGTAGCATATATTTGTGCCTTAGCAGATGACAAGAAAAACAATCAGGTATCAGCAATAAATGAGTTTGATAGGTTGTGTTACGTCCTGCGACGTCCGTCCTGTTCCTGCCCTTCGTGTGCCACGCCCCCCTCGTTACTTCGTGTGATTCCCGATTGTTTCCGCCCGTGTGGCGTAGCCGCACGCCAGTCCCGTGATTTGTCTTGCTTGTATTTAAGTCTCCGCCAGCGTCTGTTCCGGCAGACGCGGCATTGAAGTTGGTGAAGTTGTCCATGTGTCTACGTCTTGTGCCAGTAAAACCCCGTTTCTCTGTTCGCAAGCCTGGACCTCTTTTATTCCGCCCTGCACCCACTTCCGCATCGCAACAGGTTGTTTTTGCTCTCACAGAGGGTAGAGGAACTTTCCATCTTAACTGGACTCGAGATGGGAAGGGTTGAAACTAATTTAAGCAGTCAGTGAGGCGCAGAGTGAGGAGACCCGCCATCGAGATTCCTGTAGTGGCCATTGAGGGCTACCTCTATGGGCTGATATTTGTACTACTAGAAACTGAATATGAATTGTGTATACAGTGGTACCTCGGTTCTTGAACTTAATCCGTTCCGGACTCCGGATTGAATCCTAAAAGGTTAGAGTTTTGATCAAATTTTTCTCATAAGAAATAATGGAAAACCAATTAATTGGTTCCCGCCACCAAAAATTACACTTTTTTTTTTTTTTGCATTTAAACACAAAATGAATAGATAAAATAAGAAGAACATTTTTTTTCTTAATGCCTTCTAAAATGATAAAGATCTTATCCCAACATTACCCTTGTCCTGCTCCTTCCGTGTGTCATGCCCCCTCGTTAACCTCGTGTGGGATCCCCATGTGATCAGCTGGTTCTGGTTGTTGTCATTAGTCCTCTGTATTTAGTCTGTGTTTCAGTTTGTTTCCCCAGTCCGGTCATTAGGTGCATTCAACTTGCTTACGACGCTGGCTTATCCTGATGCATTGCATAACAGTTATTACCTCTCACCCGGCTGCACAAACTGGAACCACCACCGTGACGACACACCTTTGCCCTTATTAGCTGAAGAGTTTAGTTACACGCATGATGTTTGTATCCCACACAGTTCCAATGCGTAATCTGATATTTCTCCCAAATATCACATAAAGCAGTGAGAACTGGTTATCAGTTCATTTACTTGGTAAAATAGAGTTTAAATAAATGACATAAATGCTCTAATAGTACACGTAAGTTAGTGGTTTATTTATTGTTAGTTACTGTAATGTTGCGCTGCTTTATTTGGTTAACCACATAGTCTATGAAGAAGGCATTCAAGTAAGAATTGCATTGTAGTATGACTCATTTCCTGGCGTGTGCAATTTATATTAGGTCAGTGTTTATGGTTCGACTTCTGATATTCAGATCGAGTTGTAGGTCAAACTGGTTTGTTCGACTTTCAAGAAATTCAAGTTCTAGTGAGTTCAAGAACCGAGGTGCCACTGTACTTGAATCTGCTGTTGTCGCATTAAAAAACTCAATCTCAGTTTATTAGTTGAATCTGAATTCAGTTCGCAAATTGAATTTCAACTTCTTGAGGAAAAGTTATTGACCACAGGTTCACAATGCAACTCATTTCCACATTTATGACAGTTCTGTATGTCGGGGTAAAGTGGAGGCGTGTGCCGGGGAGTCACAAGTGTATTACCTTATGATGTATATGAGAATAAGCTTTATATATACAAACAACAGCATAAACATTAACCCTAGGTATGGTTACTATGGTATATGTGGTTAAATGAGTGATTTCTGACACTGCTAGTTTATGGCAATATGGTAAACTAATGCAAAACTAGCTAGGGATATGAATTTTACTTTTAGTTTAGTTTAAATTTATGGCTCACCTGTTCATCTCATCTAGCAGTGTTTATGCTAAATATCTTTGAAAACCTCTCTTGGAGCCCACACCTTATCATGGTGGAGAGGTTTGCGTGTTCCAATGATCCCAGGAGCTAAGTTGCCCAGGGCTTTATGACCCGGTACGGTCACCCAAGGCAAACAGGTCCTGGGTGAGGAACCAGACGAAGTGTGGCTCACAAGACCCCTAATGATGAGTAAAAACACTGATCCACGATTTCCCTTGCCTGGACGTGGGTCACCGGGGCCCCCCTCTGGAGCCAGACCTGGGGATGGGGCTCAATGGCGAGCACCTGGTGGCCAGGCCTGCGCCCATGGGGCCTGGTCAGGCACAGCCCGAACAAGGGACATGGGTTCCCTCTCCACTAGGCTCACCATCAGTAGGAGGGGTCATAGGGGTTAGGTGCAGTGTGAGTTTGGCAGTGGCCGAAAGCGGGGACCTTAGCGGTCTGATCCTCGGCTGCAGAAGCTAGCTCTAGGGACATGGAATGTCACCTCTCCGGTGGGGAAAGATGTACTCGATGTAGTCGGGTTCACCTCAACGCACGGTTTGGGCTCTGGAACCACTCAGAGTCTACTCGAAGGGGGTTAGACTCTCTTCCACTCTGGAGTTGCTGATGGGGAGAGGTGCCGAGCTGGAGTGGGTATACTTATTGCCCCCAGGCTGGGCGCCTGGACATTGGGGTTTACCGCGGTGGACGAGAGGGTAGCCTCCCTTTGCGTTCGGGTGGCGCGACAGGTCCTGACAGTTGTTTGCGCTTATGCGCCAAACAGCAGTTCAGAATACCCATCCTTTTTGGAGTTCTTGTAAGGGGTGTTGGAGAGTGCTCCTCCTGGAGACTCTCTTGTTCTGCTGGAGGACAATGCTCATGTGGGCAATGACAGTGAGACCTGGAGGGGCGTGATTGGGAGGAACGGCCCCCCCTATGTGAACTCGAGTGGTGTTTTGTTGTTGGATGTCTGTGCTCGTCACGGATTGTTCATAATGAACACCATGTTCAAGCATAAGGGTGTCCATATGTACACTTGGCACCAGGACACCCTAGGCCGCAGTTCGATGATCGACTTTGTGGTCATGTCATCGGACTTGTGGCCGCATGTATTGGACACTTGGGTGAGGAGAGGGGCAGAGCTGTCAACCAAACACCACCTGGTGGTGGGTTGGCCCCGCTGGTGGGGGAGGAAGCCGATAAGACCTGAAAGACCCAAGCATATAGTGCGGGTCTGCTCGGAACGTCTGGCGGAATCCCCTGTCAGGGGGAGTTTCAACTCCTACCTCCGGCAGAACTACTCCCATGCCCCAGGGGAGGCGGGGGACATTGAGTCCGAATGGGCCATGTTCCACACCTCCATTGTGGAGGCGGCTGATCAGAGCTGTGGCCGTAAGGTGGTCGTTGCTTGTCGCTTGTCGCGGCAGCGATCCCTGAACCCATTGGTGGACACCGGTGTTGAGGGATGCTGTCAAGCTGATGAAGGTTTCCTATCGGGCCTTTTTAACCTGTGGGACTCGGAAGGCCAAGCGGAACGTGGCTTCGGTCGCTGAGCCAAAATGGAGAATGACTTCCGGATGGCTTTGAGGAGATTATGGTTCATCATCTGGCATCTCAGGGCAGAAAAGCGGTGCAGCATCAACACTGTTTATGGTGGGGAATGTGCGTTGCTGACGTTGTGGGTTCGTGAGGGAAGGATGGAGCGAGAGATCGACAGGCGGATGGGTGCGGCGTCAGCAGTGATGTGGATGCTGCATTGGTCTGTCATGATGAAGAAGGAGCTGAGCCAAAAGGCAAAGGTCTCGATTTACCAGTCGATGTTCCTACCCTCACCTATGGTCACAAGCTGTGGGTAGTGACCGAAAGAATGAGATTGTGGGTGTAAGCGGCCAAAATGAGTTTTCTCCGCAGGGTGGCTGGGCTCTCCCTTAGAGATTGGGTGAGGACCTCGGTCATTCAGGAGGAACTGAGAGTAGAGCCGTTGCTCCTCTGCATTGAGAGGAGCCAGATGAGGTAGCTCGAGTATCTGCTTAGGATGCCTCCTAGATGTCTCTTACTTTACATTGTAATAAACAAAATAGAGGAAATCAGCTCAATAAAGCACACATTTATGGAGGATATATGTAATCCTGGAATTACTCTACAGCATACAATACTGACTGGTTGGGAAGCTGGTCATAATTCCGGGCGGCCAATAAACAGGTAGGTTGTTAAGTGAGGAGTGTCTGTACTACATCATCTTTGGACTTATCTGATAGGATGTACACTGCAACTGTGTCCAAATAAGGGATCCCTTTTGCTCTTTGCTGAGTGATTAATCACAGACGTGTAAAAATAAGGATCATATTCAGAGGCCATGTCTTACATTTCTTGAGACTCAGCCATCCTCTCTATGCCTTAATGAGTCCACTGTGTGATACTCCCAATAAACAGTGCATTGTCTGAATTTCATAGCCCACTTTTTAGAGCAAATGAAATATATAGAGGCTGACAACACATGAAATTCCTCTGTAGTGTATCCATTAATTTAAAAAAAAAATCAAAGCAAAGCCAGGGCAGCTGTTTCATAAACAAGATTATGACGATGTGTGCTGTGCTTTCAGAGACCTCAAAGACTAGGAGACTCCTGTCAAGTGCCTGGTTGGTACTGAGAAGGATGGCGATGTGCCTCAGAGGAAATGGATTGTAAATATTAAGGAGGTGGACACATCTGAGCATGTGAGTATGGGGAAATGATGGTTGCTGTCATTGTGACCTCAAAGCTGATTAATGTATGTCGTCTTACTCAGGTCATATACATGATATTTACTGTACTTATTCTGTTTTTAAAAAAGAGAATAAATGAGATGTTTCAGCTGTCACCCAGCACTGTCACAGATATGTTCCATCAAAAGGTGCCACCATCAAGGGAGCTGTTAAGGATTTTGGAAGGCACCTTTGAGCACCTTTGCATTAGACGTTTGTTCCTACCCTGTAAGTCAGGGGTACCCATCCTTTTTGACAATGAGAGCTACATTTACAAAGAAAATACTGAATTGCAATGGAAATCGAGGATGGGGGGTGAGACTCCCTCATTTTACTTTCCATATTCCAGTTCCCCACTGATATATATTATAAAATTTTTATATATCTTGGTCACACTTGAGTTTGAGGGGACATGAATAATGTAGTAGTACATGCTTACTTAATGCATTAATTAACCAGTAACTAAGTGTTAGTTAAGTCTGATCCCATGTTCATCATTAATCAATCAAGACAGCTGATGCATTCTATTATCAGTTAACTAATTAGTTAATAATGGTAAGACCACTTGAGAGAACAAGAATTACTTAACCTATTTACCACTCAAGAACAATTCATGAACATAGGTCGTCCCATGAAATACGACACAAACTAATCCAACTGTTCCAAGTTTTTTCAGGGCTGCCACTTGGAATCACCCTAATTCACTCCCCCCCCCCCCCCCAACCGACACTTTACAGCCCTTGGGTTGGTCCAGTCACAAAAATATCTCAGACCACCTGTCAGTCAACTGCTCAGTATCCATTGCCTGGGGAATCCTAAATGCAAGTCCTCATATTTAGATGCAACAATGGATATCTTACTTGGAAGGTAGGACCCAGAACACAAATTTAGTTTTAGGTCTTGATCTTTGATAGGGTTTTCAGATCATTCATTTGCCTCATTAAAAAGCTCTGAATCAGTGTCTGATGATGAATCAAAATCCACATACACACATGCAATATCACGTGCTGACTTGGAAAATGTCAGTCTTTCATAGATAGAAATTTATTCACAGTAAATGTTAAAGGGATCTTCTTATTTTCATTCTATGGCTGGGAATGATCTAGGGCAGGGCACCAACCCACTGTAAGACACTCGCAACATGGGAAGAACATGCAAACTCCACAACCTTGGTGAAGGCTTGAACCCTAGTCCCAGGAGTGTGAGGCAACAGTGCAAACCAGTGTGCCACCATAAAGCACCTTAAGGAAACTCTGCTGTGAATGGAGCTACTGTATATTAAAATAAATTGAATTGAAATACATTGAATTTTTTATGACCTTATGCACACATACTTCATAGGAGCTTCCTACCAACCTGTGCTTTGTTTAAGATATTTTTATATTTTAAACAAGGAAGTACTTGCTTGGGGCAGAAATTGTTTCCTTTGTAGCAGTTTAAGGAATGCTTCAGGAAAATATAGTGTGTGCAAACTCATCGGGGTGCCAGCAATGGCAGTGTAGTGAAGTACTGGAGGTAGTGTGTGTAAATTCATTAGGCCGCCAGAAAAGGCAGTGCAGTGAAGTATGGGAGGTAGTGCGTGAAAACTCATCAGGGAGCCAGAAATGGCAATGTAGTGAAGTATAGGAGGTAGTGTGTGTAAATTCATTAGGTCGCCAGAAAAGGCAGTGCAGTGAAGTATAGGAGGTAGTGTGTGCAAAGTCATCAGGGTGCCAGCAATGGCAGTGTAGTGAAGTATAGGAGGTAGTGTGTGTAAATTCATTAGGTCGCCAGAAAAGGCAGTGCAGTGAAGTATAGGAGGTAGTGTGTGCAAACTCATCAGGGTGCCAGCAATGGCAGTGTAATGATGTAAAGAAAATGAACCTCAAGACATAATGGAAGAACAACACATTTACTGCCCTCTAACTAAATGCGAGCATTTTCATGAGAAATCCAGTGCAAATATAAAAGGGTTTTCTGACGTCACTGTATTCTACTGATAGGGCCTGATTTGACTTTGAAGTGCCGGTATCCCCTCTGGTAACTTTATAAAGGACAAAAATGACCTGGTGAGACAGAAAAGGAAGGAAAGGAAACACTACTGGGAGGCACCCTTGATGTCAGCAGAAACATTTTGCCTTTAATTCTACTTTGAGCATCCTGTGGAAAAAATTGAAAACAGTTAAACCTAATTGTAGTAACAATTCAGTACTCCCACAGTATTGGTGGGGACGCGTCCATACCGCCAAGAGCCAAATCCACGCCGTTGGTTCTTTAACATTATTTTTTGTGAAAATAATTTTCAATGTTAATTTTGTGAGAATTTTTTTTTTGCTGTGTAAAAAAAAGTCTTTAAGCCTTTCAGCTGAATATGACTATTTCTGTCTTTGGCATATAAGTGTTGTGAGGATTATGAAAATGTAATAATGCTGCTATTCATGGCAGATGTACAATGTAGATGTAGGTGGGCAATTTCTACCTTGATTACTGACCAGGTGTTCTAGAACAGGCCCCTCACCCCCACCCAAACACCACTGCCTCCATCCCTGTGCTATGGGTGCAGAAATCTTGAATAGTGCAGCGGCGAAGGTAGGACAGTGAAATGGCAGAATATGGACGGCAACAGTTTTCAGGATCCAACAGCATCAGCAGTCCAAACACAAGCATCAACATGCATAGGTGGGCCAATACATTTCAGCACTCGAAGGGTTAAAGAGGTGTACGCAACTTTGAAACTGGTGTTGTTGTTTAAATTGGCATCATTGTATAACACCAATGATAGTCAGTCCCCTTAACTTTTAACTTATTGTTATGATTGAATTTTTCTGCCTGTTTTATGGTTAGTGAATATCTAATTATTGTATTAAAGGCAAATGTAATTAAGACAGGTCCAGAAGAGCAAGCAAAATACACTTAGAAAAGCAGAATCAAACTATTTACAGACATCTTCTGAACTGGGAGTTGTTAGCAGGTTACTCAAAGGTTATGCTGGGGTTAATTGAAATGTTAAAATTCGGAAGAGGTGTAGCACAAGGTGTGGCCTTCTGTGACATGTCCCTTTAAATGAAGTGTAAGCTTTTAGATCCAATTTAATTAGGACTAAAATCATGTAGTTTGTCTGATAGAGTTAATATTATTTAGTTCACATTGCTTTTTCTTAACAACTACGGTACATAAAATACCTATTTGCGTTATAGTCGGCTGATCAATGATTATGAAATATTGAGCACTGCCAATTAAAAATTCAATAGGAAAATTGTCCCAAATTCCTACTGAGGATGTGAATGATATTGAAACTTGGCATGTATTTTATGGAAGCTGAGAAAAGCCATGAAATACTGCTGTCAGATGATAACGTTCTCAAGATCAATGTTCTCAAGATCTTAAAAAAATTAATGTTGTTAATAGAATAATTACAAAGATAAACATATTTAGTATATCACAGCCACAGCTTGTCATTAGAGTTATCCTGTTAGAATAGAATGACAATAAAGAAGGAATATATTGATCAGTGTGTCACATTTTTGTTTAGTCAAGTCCTGATGCGGCTGAATTAGCTTCATGCCTTGCTGTGGAAAATATTATCATTAGTGTTCGCTATCTATGAAGAAGGATAACAAGGCTTCAGGTTTACAGGTGCTGCCCTCTAAATAAACCTGAGGCCATTGTGCACTGACTTATCTAATTACGTTCCATTTTGGGTTTCCTGTAGTATCCCTCTGTCTTTCATGGTAGTAATGAAGGGATCCACAGTATAGTTTAATGATTAAAACAAACACCCATCGTTCCCATGTAATTCCGTCCATCCATCCATCCATCCATCCATCCATCCATTTTCTATAACTGCTTGTCCTATTCAGGGTTGTGGGGGTCCAGAGCCTATGGGCTCAAGGCAGAGGATAATCCAGGATGGGGCACCATTTAGACAGGGGATTACATCTATTCCTATCCCCACCCCCGTCCCTGCATGTACTAAGAATACCCCACCCCGCCCGGGTATGCACTAAATCCATGCCCACCTTTTTCCTGAATGTACTAAGACTTACGTCTTACGTCTTGTTTGAGAGCGGTGCACATAGAAGTTTCTCTTGGTTTTAGACAAATTGTTCTTTAAAAGCCCTGTACAGCATGGTCTACACTGATACCAGTTGGGGTTGGGGTGGGAACAAATCATTTGACAGAAGCAAATATATGACTTATAAGAGCAATTTCCCTTATTGCGGTGTTACGGTACATTTTACTATCCCCTCAGGAACATCGTAAAGATCATCTCTATTCCCACTGTTACTGTGGGAATAATTTTATATTTTCCTCATTCCCACGGATTCGAACACATAGCCATGATAATACCACTTTCTCTATTCCTGCACATTTGAACAGATAGCCATGGTAATACCACTTTCTCCATTCCTGTGCAGGCCTCTAGTGCCAAACCATTGCAGGACACACACACCATTCGCACATTCACACCTAAGGGAACTTTGGAAACTCCAGTTCATAAGGAGAACATGCAAACTCCTTACATGCAACATGGGGCCCAATCCTTGGTCCCTGGGGTATGAGGCAACATTGCAGAGCAGAATGCTGCCCCATTAAATGAGGAACCAAAATCATCAAAAACACATTAGTTTTCTCAAGATCTCGAGAACTTTATTTGTTTATCCTAAAAAAAAGATATTCAGATACTAGGCATCCCTAGTATTTCTAGTGTGCAAAAAGACAAGAGAATAAAAGATAAACTATGCACTTGAGGTGAACACCAGATTGAAGGCTGAATAAGCATTTTTATTATGATTTGATCTGAACAGCCCTATATAACTTTTGCTTCCCATCCCAGAATGCTAAGTTCATTGCTGACTTGAATAGGATGGTAGGGACGAATCTGCAGGTGACCCAGGAATGAGAGGGAGATAATTAGCCTGCACCACACCATCAGCATTGCTGCACCTCTTCCAGAAACTTAGCTTAATTAATTGGTTAAGTGGTTAATTATTTAATTAATTGATTTTTATTACCTTTGTCAAGTAGCCATTCGTCAACTACCCGACCAAGTCTGTATGGGATTCTCTGTCTGGCAATAGCCAGGCGCTCACTATCAAAGCTCCCTTTAAAAAATTTGGAAAGACAGATTCAGCAGGTTAAAATCTGCAAGTTCAAAGGTTAAGAAAGGATAGAGAAAGGGCAACAGGTAAAGGTTTATCAGGATATGTACTTTAAAACAACTTTAAGTTTCCAGTGACTTTCCGATGGTTTTAATTAGAATATACAGTTATACAGTTACAAGTCAACTAGTTATCTTTACTTTTAAACTCTCTTTTATGAATCAGCTAAAATATTCATGTGCGATTTAGAAATGGCATATTTACTTAATATATCAACTAATTTTACTGCAGAAAATACACAGGAATAAATGTAAGTATTAATATTCAAACCATGCTGGTTATATTTACTGATTATAATTAGAAACACATACAATAACACTTTTGCTTAAACAAGAATAATATTCACAGTAAAAAACAGTGTCATCAGAAATCATAAAATCTAGTTTAATATACATGAAAACAAGCATATTGTTGGTAGAGGAAGACATTTTCTAGTTTTGGTGCCATTCTGTGTAACAATGTCTTTATAAAATCATAAATTCACTTCCTGCTAAATATAAACCAAATATCTGAGTGCTGGTTGTCCAAAGGACAGTATTAGTGAAGTATGAGGACACAGAACCAAAAGTATAGTACTGCTAGTGTCCCATGGTAAAGCCCCCTTTCGGCAGCTTTTTCCACACAGCTTACAGCAAGCAGCTTCTGTCAGTGCACAAGGCACGTCCTGCTTCCTATGGAAACCCGCCACAGGTCCAACGAAGCAGCCATGACTATGACTGGCTCCCTGGGGAGCAGCCACCAGCTAGCAGTACTGCTGAACTCACTGTGCACACACTGCACATTTCCCAGGAAAGAATAAAGACACGAGTGGGAGATGCAGAGGAGGAGGCACTAAAACACAGGATAGGAGGAAACAAAAGAAGAAGAAGAGGAATAAAAGAGGGCATATACTTACATAGCTCCTTTTTCTAATTTGATGGTTAATATCACCTGTCATTATCATGTTATTGAAATTTACAAATTCAGTCATATTATTCTGTTTTCATTTAATAACTTTTCAAATATCATTCCTATTCTTACATATTCACTCCTATCAACATTACAACTTCATATATACTGTGTTTAGATTTGAAAGCTTAGCAGAATTGAAATCTTTTTTAAAGAAAAGGCAAATGAGAAAAAGCAATGAGGAAAAAAAAATATATGAACAAAAATAGAGGAATATAGCACTGATGAACTGCAACCCTGGATGCAAAACCTGCCCAAGAGTGTCCTCTGATAAATAGCTGCTGATAAGCCACTGTGCACTGGTAGGATAAAATAGTGTCTGTCTGTATGGTTTGTGGTCCTTGATACAGACTCAGTAGGATGAACTAGTGTCTGTGTAGGATGAGTTTAGTAGGATGAGTTTTTGTCCATCCCTATGGGCTTTCCTGCAGCAGTAAATGACTGAATGCTTCCCACATTGTGCAAATTACAGGCTGCTCATTTTGTATGCTGCTAAATGGAGGTTGCTCAGTAGGTCCATCAAGAGGGCTGCCTGAGGGAAAGGCTCCTGGTGCAGGGAGCAGTGCTTAAGCTCTCCAGGACAGTGTCCTCCCTGAGACGGAAACTCAGTGCTGGCACTCTTAGGGAAGAGGAGGCTATAGCAGAAGGCCGTGCTGCATGGAGTAAACACCTTAATTAGCCTGCAACTGTCAGATGAAACACCATTCTGTGGAAGGGGGGGTGACGCTGTTCATCGTCACTTCAGGTAGCTATTATTTCATAGTTCTTTTTTGCATCAGGGAAAGTCAGGGCTCCATGGTGAGTCCCCCTGGGGCCCTGTAGGTGCTCAATTAATGAACAGAGTGGAATTGTGGGTATGGTAAGATTCCCATTGCTGTTTTTCACAGCACACAGTAAAGGTGCAGGTGTCACATGTGCTCTCTGCCCTGGAGACAAGCCACAGTGGAACAGCTAGTGTCATCCTCAGCAAAACCAACAGCATGGAGGACGGCCTCCAGCCCGCTCCCTTATTGATTCAGAGGGCTAGGAAAGAGTGACCTGCTCAAGAAATGAATATCAAATACATTCTGAATTTCCCCCTGGGGATGGATGGATGGATAAATAAATAAATAAATAAATAAATAAGTAAGTAAGTATCTATCTATCTATGCAGTGCTAGCTACTGAACAGGAGTGGTGAATAGAATGGTGAATAGATTCTGTGACCAAACACATTGTGGTTTCTTCTGGCCTCCTGATGTAAAAACAACTAGATGAACGGCAGTACAACTATGTATAACATGACAACAAAATGGAGATTTAATCAGCAGGCTTTACTTCATTTAAGCACTTTCAATTGTTAGGGGAGTAGACCGTTATGTGTGCACCTGTGATCAGTGTTGGGAGTAACGGCGCTTAAGTATAACGGCGTTACTAACGGAGTTATTTTTTCAGTAACGGAGTAATCTAATTAATTATTTTTCCCATACTTTCAACACCGTTATCGTTACTGAGAATGTTAAATAGCGCGTTACTAAAATTTGGTTGAATGACGCGTGAGATGTCAAGCTTTGGCTTTATCAGCTGCCTGGCGAGAGATAATGATGACGGCGATGCAAATGCGATGATGATTGGCTGGGTGGGTGGATGCCATGCTCATGGTGTCTCACTGCACGCTCACTGACACTCTGACTTCCACTACCTCTGAACGCACTGGACAGCGACAATGGCGACGAGCCAGGGAAATTCAAAGGTAGTGTTCCCAAACTGGAAGTACCAGCATTACTTCTCCCTCGTCGAAATTAAAGCCAATAACATATATGTATCATGCACGCTATGCTCAGGAAAAAAATATTATCCACATCTACCTCAAGCAACTCTAACCTTATGAAGCACCTTACATATACACATGCTAACACGAAACTTGTTGCTGCTGCTAACTCAACCCCAAGCCCAAATGCAGCTTGCGTGAGCTCCAGCGGAGGAGACGGAGACACTCCGTTAAAACAAGCATCGCTCGATTTTTCGGGTCAGCAGCATGTGACCAAGACCGAACACTTTGATTGCAAGGTATGTTGTTTCTTTTTACCCAATTTTACATTTGGGTGTCCTAGTTTTGCACTTGATTG
>JABFEA020000002.1:16948356-16961169 GCA_019775915.2 Cyphomyrus plagiostoma
ATGCCGCCTCTGTAATGTGTGCACGCCCTTTCCTGCGTCTACGACCTACGGTCACCCAGCTCTCTCGACCTCTCTGCTCTTCATTCTCCCTCCTCCCCGCTAGTGGCGTACGCACCATCTCCCTTCTCCACATTTGTCTCTAAGCTTCCTCTGAGTAGTTGCTCTGGGGTCTTCTTACTGACATACAGGTTGTGTTTAGTGTGTTTCTGTGTCTATGTGCTCTGTGATAGGATACCAGTCTAACACCTTTGGGATGAACCAGAATGGAGTCTATGAGCCAGGCCTTCACATCCAGCATCAGTGCCTGACCTCACCAACGTTCATCTGGATGAAAATGCACAATTCCTACAGACACACTACGAAATATTGTACCTTTAAAGGAGGGAAATGGGGGAGTTTGGGGGAAATGGGGCAGGTGCTCAGGCACCCCCAGGTTTCCCCCTCTGCACATGCCTGCTCGCTTTCATTTGCTTTTCATTTCATTTGCATATTATATGAGCATACAGCTCATTTGATTTGACAATTTATGGTTGTTATTAGACAGCAGCTAGGTAGTATCTCAAGCTCATGCATGTATGCGTGTAATATACCGTGGATGAAAGTGTCTACAGGAGGAGACAGAGCCGTAACAGTCTGGCTTACTTGTTTTATTACTCAGAATGCGTGAGGGATACCACTGTAGCTTTTCTTGACAGCATATGGACCACGTGCACAGTGCGCCTTCTGTGACCCTCCTGCACGAGGTAACTTCCAGGACCCTTCCGCTTGATCACCGTTGCACTCAACCTCTTCTCCTGCCCTCCTCTAAAATTTCGGACTCATATTGGTTCTTCGTCTACAAAGGATCTTAGGACTCGTTTTCCTTAGTCATGTTGTCTTTTTTGTTACTGCTGTTTTTCTTGAACTGACTTTGCTAGATCCGGCTTCAACATTAAAAAACGTGTACGAATTTGACGCTTTAAAAACAGCTCTGCTGGTGTTTTTCCTGTTACGGTATGAGGTGCACTACGATACATTATCAAGAAATTTGCCAATTTGTGCTTAAGTGAAAACATCTGCTTGCTCTGTTTTTCACCAACACTATTCAGGAGTGACTTTAAGTATCTGAACAGATATTTCTGCAGCACTGTTTGAGACCAGGTGGTAGACAGGAACTCATGTATGTTTTATTCTATTTCCCTTTAGGAAATCAATTAACTCTGCGGACACTAGTTGTGGCCCGTTATCGGAGACCACCTCTTCTGGTATCCCATAAACTGCAAACAAACCTCGGAGAGCATCAATTGTGAATGGGGAGGTTAATGATGACATTGGTATGACCTCTAACCATTTTGAATGGCTACCGATCACTACTAGGAAAAACTGCTTGTCTTTTTCTGCAAAATCAATGTGGATTCTTTGCCATGGCCTTTCAGGCCATCTCCACGGATGAAGAGGCACCCCGGCAGGTGACTTTTGAACTACCAGACAGCAGCTACAGCTGCGCAGTCTCTCTTCAATCCAGCCGTCTAATCCTGGCCACCACAGAATGCCACGAGCGAGGGCCTTCAGACGGTAGATTCCAGGGTGATCATGGTGTAGCTCATCCAGTAGTCTTGATCGATATTTGGGAGGAATTATAACACGCATTCCCCACAAAACACAACCTTGGTCCTCCGACAGTTCACGTCTACGTGTGAAGTATGGCTTCTAATTCTCCTCCGACATGTAGTTTGGCCAGCTGTTTACAGTATAATTCCACACTTTGCATAGTGTGGGATCTTTCCGTGTTGCTTGGGCTATGTCTCTTGCTGACACTGGAAGATCATCCACCTGGGAAAAGTAGAACACATTTCCTTCATCCCCAGTACAGTCTTTAACCACTGTTAGCAGTCTGGACATTGCGTCAGCATTCATATGGTCCGCTGATTTCCGATACTCAATGTTGTAATTATAAGCCATCAGCACTAATACCCATCGCTGCATTTGAAGAGCTGCCAAAGTTGGTATTGCTGGCAGTAGTGGCTTGTGGTCCGTTGTAAGTGTAAATTTCCTTCCATAGATATATTTATGGAATTTCCTTACCCCGTAGATGATGGACAAGGCTTCTCGTTCTATTTCAGCATACTCTTTCTCGGTTTCCATCAGCGTGCAAGACGCAATCGCTATTGGGCGCTCTTCTCCATTGTCCATAATGTGCAAGATCCCAGCACCCACCCCATAAGGTGAAGCATCACACGCTGATTTCAGGGGTTGGTTGCCATCATAAATCACCAACATTGTGCTGCCTCCTCAAAAGCCATATCACAAGCAGCAGTCCAGCTCCATGGTTGCTTCTGTTTAAGCAGATTATGTAAAGGCTGAAGCCTACTGGAGAGATTTTGCAAGAACCGACCATAATAATTCAGAAGGCCCAAAAAAGATCATAATTCAGTGACATTGTTTGGTTTCGGGGCATTTACAATTGCTGCTGCCTTTTCGTCAGTAAGATGAAGTCCCTCTTTGTCAATCCAGTGCCCCAAATACTCAACCCTACTTTGCATGAACTGACACTTGGAAAGTTTTACTCTGAGGCCATACCTCTGCAGCCTCTAATCTAAGTGAATTTTCTCTAGCCAGTTCCGGTCCAGCAGGGCTAGTCTGTCCCCTTTGACAATGACCAATGGCAGTGTCATATTTTGCTTTTCATACTGCACTGGCACATCAACAGATCCCAGCGATGGAATTCTCTCACCTGAATATGTAATTAGCTGCATGCTGGTTTTGCTTAACAGAAGGTGAGACAGGAACTCCTTGTATGACAGTTCTGACATCAGTGACACAGCTGCTCCTGTGTCAAGCTGCATGTCCATACACTTGCCATCCAATTTCACATTCACCACAATTCCTTTCATTCCGTCTGAGGTTGTGTATATTGTATATACACTAAATAAGTCTGATTCATCATCTTTTCCTTCATTATGGCTATTTCTCCTTCCACATACTGTGTCTGTCTGGCTGTTCTTTTATTTTTACAGGCTCTAGCAATGTGTCTGATTTTGTCACACACATGACATTTCTCATTCTTGAATCTGCAGTCTCTAGCAGCATGTTTCCCAACACATCTGTAACATTTATTACTTTCTTCTTGTCTCTGTTTCTGGTATTTTTCTTTTTCAAAATCATCTCTCCCCTTAAACTTTCCCTTTTTCCATGAAAAAGGTTTGCTTCCTTCACAACATGTACTGACTGTAAATCCTTTGATTTACCCGCAATTTCCAGCGTGTTTCTGGATGCAAGCTCCATGGATGACGCAGTTTTGCAAGCCTGGTTAAACATCAGATCCTTTTGACTCAGCAGTTTGCGTTGCATCGCCTCTGCATTGAGTCCATTCACAAATTCACAGCTCAATGATAACTGCCTCAAAGCCACGATGTAATCGGCCACTGATTCACCTTCCTTTTGGCTGCATTTCTGAAAGTTAAAATGCTTCGTTATCACTAAGGGTTGCGGTCTATAATGTGCTGGCAACGCTGCTTTCAGTTCCTTGTACGTCCTTTCACTCAGCTTCATAGGTGTGACTATATTCTTTAACATTCCATATGTCTCTGCCCCAATCACTGAGAGAAACACACTAACCTTTTTCTCACTTGAGATGTCATTTGCCAGCAGCCACTGTTCAAAATGCTCTATGTACGACTCAGAATCCTCCTCTGCTTCCTTGTACTCATCCACATGACCAAACTGCATCGCTGCCATCTTAGCTACGTTGTTAGCGGCTTTTCATTCGTGCCTTATTCCGTTTTTACTTTCACAACAAGTGCAACACAGTGTTTCTCCAACACTAATAGTCTCTAAATATACTCTTAATCCTCGTCACCACTGTAATATACCACGGATGAAAGTAAACAGTCTGGCTTACTTGTTTTATTACTCAGAGCTCATGCTCAATCCGGGCACACATGTTCATGCGAGGAGGCGTGGTTTAAACATAAATGTCACTCAGAACATCTATTACAATGCGTGCACACATTTCCCCTCATCAGTTCTGATGAATCCAGTTTGTTCATGTTTTGTTTGTTGTGTGTTCTTTTTTTTCCTGATGAAATTAAGCATAGAGGCCCCAGTCCGTTATGGCTGGGTTTGGCAGGCTGTCCTAACTGATGTGTATCCCCAAACTGGTTTAACAAAGTCAAGGTTTTAAGGTAAGTTTCAGTTTAGCAAAACCAAAAAAGCCAACCTGGCATAATAATCGTGATGCTGACTATCAGCAATCTATGTGGATTATATAGTGTTGAATTTTAGATTCTATTGCACCTTTTTGAACTAAGTCAGGGGCAGAGCACAAGAGATCCCCTTAGATTAAAGAAGAGATCTTTGTACTGAGAAGAAAACATAGAAGAGTTGAGCGATCTCGGAAAGCTACTAATTTGAACCTCAGACCTTAAACTGTCTTCTAATTTCTTAAAGTACAGATGCTAAGATTGCCAAAGCAACATATTTCTCTTACTAATACTAAGAGGCACACCCCTAGGTATTTGTTTAAGGCTGCTATTGACATTGTTAATCCTCTTCTCCAGACAGCAGCCAGGTGCAGCACTGTCACTTGCAGACATCGCTTGTGCATCCTTAGCCTTAGAGTGAGGTAAAATGCAGAAAAAAGCTCTTACTGAGTTCATTCAGAGCTATTTCTGAGCTAAAGTGCATTGAACTATTGCATCTTTTTTGCTTAAAGCATCATCTAGTCCTGTAGATGTCA
Organism: Cyphomyrus plagiostoma; assembly: GCA_019775915.2. NCBI lineage: Eukaryota > Metazoa > Chordata > Actinopteri > Osteoglossiformes > Mormyridae > Cyphomyrus > Cyphomyrus plagiostoma. Next base: position 16,953,074 of record JABFEA020000002.1, read on the forward strand.
TACTAGACATACTAGACTACATGCTAAGAAGTCATGCAGTAGCCCTAATGCTTTTTATCTATACTGAATAGTTCCATGGCCACTGGTGTGTTTCCCAGTGACTGCTATGGTGCAGCTCAAGAAACCAAACTTTGACCAGTCAGACCCTAATTATAGGCCCATCTTCAAATTTTATCTAAAGATTTAAAAAAAAAAAATCAATAGCAATACTCATACTGGAGATAGTTGATAACAAATTTCTGTTTTTTTTTTAAAAAAACGACTGCTTCAGCACATTTCTGAAATGACAATTAACATTTGCAAAACAATAATTGTAATCACCACACCATAACGTCACTCTTGCACAGCAAAACATAATTTCTCATTGATTTATACAGATATCCAAATGACTTCTTACTTGTATGCAAATCACTTTATACAGCTGTCATCATTTGGCATAATTTTCAGTTTCTTAGATCTTGCTGATCAAAATGGATTATGTAGTTTCTCACTGTAATAATTTTATACACAAAACTAAATGTAAGTGGTCATCATGTAAGCCACTATATGCAACACTGCTCAACATTCAAGAATCCAGCTTCATGGTACTGTTGTTCCCACAGCATTTTTTCTGATTTTCATGATTTTCATCATGATTTTATTATATTGTGTTGTATTGTATTGCAAGTTTTGTTTTTTTGCTGTATGACTTTTATGTTACAGTTACAGTTGATTGCTTTGGAGCGTTTCTGAAATACAATTAATATTTGCAAAACAAAAACTGTATTCCCCACACCCATAAAGTTATTTCTGCACAGCAGAACATCATTTCTTATTGTTTCACAAATGTTTTAGGTCATATACGCAAATGAGGTCGTACAATCGTCATCATTTGGCATACTTTTCCTTTGCTTTAATTATGTACTTTACCACTGTAATAATTCTACACTGCAAAACTATATATATGTGTGATCATTGTATTAGCCACCACATGCAAAACACTTCAGCAAGCTGTCAAAATGATGTATTCCATAAATTGCAGCATTGCTATGTTTTCGGTTCCCACAGTACATTTTGTTGTTCTTGTATGGCCATTTTGCTCTTTTGTGTTATACCGTGCTGCATGACTTTTTTGTTTGCTATTGTACTGATTGCTACACAAAAATGATCAATCAGTGACAAAAGAAAGTGGAAAGTGACTATCATACATTTGGACTTCAAGAGCATACTTACGTTGACATTTTGAAAATATATCTAAGCATTTTGTCTATCGTGGTGAAAATGATGCACCAAAGTAAGTGAGGAAAAACTGTAAAGTATGCATGTGAGTGCAGTGAACTTCATACACATAAGGAATGTTGACTCTCATGGTTACAACATAAGAACATAAGGAATTTACAAACAAGAGGAGGCCACTAACAGGAAGACTATTCCATACTCTACCTACACACTGTGTAAAGAAATGCTTTCTCAAGTTTTAAGTTTAAATCAAGTTTAAAATATTCTCCCACAAATTTCCACCTATGGCCATGTGTTCATGTATTTGAACTAATATTGCCCTGGCTCTCCTTAGTCTCCTTTGCTTGAGGCTGAACAGATTCAGCTCAGCTAACATCTCCTCATCAGACATTCCTCTAAAGCCATGAATCATTCTTGTAGCCCTACATTGCACCCTTTCTAAGGCATTAATGTCCTTTTTAAAGTAAGGTGGCCACTCTTGTACACAATATTCTAGGTGGGGTCCTACCAAGGATTTGTATAATTATAGCATCACCTCCCTTTGCTTAAACTCCACATACCTAGAGATTTAACCCAACGTCCTACTGGCCTTTTTAATTGGTTCCCCACACTGGCGAGAGTGGGACATGGAAGCATCAACATACACACCGAGGTCTTTTTCTTAATCAGCTACCTTTATTTCAGTGGAATCCATAAAATACCTGTACTTTATATTTCTGCTCCCTACATGGAGTACCTTACATTTCTCTACATTAAATTTCATCTACCAGTTATCAGCCCAGTGACTGATTAAATCAAGATCCTACTGTAGCGTTTGTGCTGCTAGTTCAGCATCTCTTACACCATCCACCTTGGTGTCTCTGAAAATTTAACCAGTTTACTGTATATATTGGTGTCAATATTGCTAATGTAAATTAGGAATAACAGTGGTCCTAAAACTGAACCCTGCAATACCCCACTATGAATGGAGGCCCAGTGTGACATTGTGCCTCTAATAACTACTCGCTCGCTGCTTCTTGTCTGTTAACCAGTTTTCAATCCAAGCTGCTACAGTTCCTAAAATCCCTGCATCTTTGAATTTAAGCATGAATCTTTGTGGGGGACAACATCAAAGGCCTTCTGGAAATCAAAGTAGATCACATCATAGGCCTTTTTGAGATCAATTTCTCTTGTAGCTCCCTCCAAGAACTCAAGTAGATTAGTTAAACAGGATCTACTTCTCCAAAATCCGTGTTCGCTATCCCTCAGAATGTTATTTGAATCTAGGTAATCTACCATTTTCACTTGGATTATAGCTTCCATTACTTTTAATTAAGTTAAACTAATAGGCCTATAGTTTGTTGGATTACTTCTGTCCCTCTTCTTTGAATATGGGAGTTATATTAGTACGCTTCCAAACAGAAGGTACCACACCAGCAAATAAGGATTTCTGGAATAATAAAGTTAAAGGTTGGCAAATAATATTACTAATCTCTTTTAAAAGTATAGGTAATATGCCATCATGGCCCTGTGATTAAGTTGGTTTGAGCTTAGCCAAGCTTTGTAGCACATCAACTTCAGTTATACATAAATCCCTCATAGATGACGCTGGATTAATAATAAGAGTCAGTATGTCACTCATATCCTCTGCAGTGAATACCTGTGCAAAATAATTATTAAACTCATGAACTTGATTTTATTTTCAAGACACTTACTACCCTACAGATTAGTGATTTCAGCTTTTAGAGCTCTTTTGGAGTTAAAATATTGGAAGAAACTTTTAATCCCATCCTTAGCCCCATTCCTCTTAGCAGGGCCGCCAAGAGAAAATCCAGGCCCCAGTAGGAAGAAGGTGAGTGGGCCCTTATACAAAATTCTACTCATGTAGAATGAACGTGTGAGAACACTCGTTGATAGTCACTTTCGCAAGTTTTTATGCATTGAATGCTGCCAAGTGCACTGTGATCCACGCGCCTTTTTAATTTTGAAACTAAAGACTTGCAAATTTCAAAAAAAGACAATAAAAATAAAATAAAATAAATAAATAAACAATTGAATAAATGAATGTTCAAATTACAGTGATCCCCAGCCTATAGCGGAAGTTATGTTCCAGACCCATCAGCGAAAGGTGAAAATCTGCGATATAGAAAGACCATATAAATATTATTTTTTAAAACATAGTTTAAACCTTAAAATACCCCTACCGCATACTTTAAACTGTAAAATTATTAAAACACACTTTGTAAACACATATGATATATGGATATCGGGCTGGATATAACATAATAATAATAATATGTAATATATATGTATACTAATTATGTTATAGTTATTATAAATTATAATACATACTGTTCTAACTAACTCTGTCTAGCATGTGTAGTGACAATTAAAAAGCATATGTACATTTCATTATGAATTGTCTGCATTCCTGTACGTAGCAGTATGTTTTATGATTTACTAGTGTATTGCTTAAATGTTTACTATGCCCATATTTACTATTTACTATATTTGATCTTTGATGGATTATATTACCATTTCACAAAAAAGTTATGTGGATAAAAATCTACAATTAAAAAAGTATACTTGGTTAGATCCAAAAGGGTAAACTGCAATGGCAGAGGGCAGCAAAATTGGGACTGCAAACAGAGAACAGCCGAGAGCAAAAATGAATCCTGCAGCCACTATTTTGAGTACACAGCCATCTGTCATCTAAAGTTATTTTGTGGATGTTTTTGCAAACTTCTCTGGAACATTGTACAGGTCAGTTATTCTAAAATGGTGGGACAATTTCCTGAATCTTCTATGATAGATTGTAGATTGATTTTTATTTAAACATAATATATAAATGAAACATAAAATTGCACCAAAATGACTTAGCACTATAAGTAATATTCTTTCTTATTCAGTCATAATGTCATATTCATCATTCATATATTACAGTTTTATACAACCACTTTTTCACTAATTACAGAACCTTGATGTCTTTTTTCAAAACTCTAATCAAAAAACACACAACTGAACATCAAAATGCACATATTTCAGAACGCTAGCAAGTTTTTAAGTTGCTTGGATACAATACATAAAAAATAAAGATCATCTGATCATTGAACTAAGATCACATGTTCAAATTGACACAACTTAACATCAAAGTATCTCCATTTCAAAATAAATGTCACGTATTGAATTTGAGATGACTGTCTGCTCATTTCATTACAGTGATTACAGTGAGTGATGTGATGAAACATGTATCACAAATTCAGTACTACAATATATAATGCTTGTAAGAACAATTAAACAGCGAAACTATTAGTATCTTGTGTGTGGCTGATCTAAAGAAATGTTCCCATAATGCTGTGAGTGTAAGGTTTATTAATAAATAAGAAAGCAATGTTTTGAACGTTGGAGTGTTTGTGTTTCAAGTGGTTAACATTTCAGTTTTGTGACTAGAGTTTTGAAAAAATTACCTCAAGGTTATATAACTAGTGAAAAGGTGATTGTAAACAAAAACGATAGAATATGAAGTTATTCATGGATTTCTTCTTCCGCACATTTTACTTCTAGTGGAGTCTAGTCACAAGTGAAGTTTTGGCACAGTACGACAAGCAGAAAAAGTCAAAAGACAAACACAGGACAGAAATCCAGGCGTCAGGTAGAGCTACTATTGAAAGAGATACTAATGACAATGAACTTTACTGACAATAATTTCAATGTTTCAAGGCACTACATTATCATATGTAAAGCACAATCGCAAGGGAAAGCACTCACGTGCAGAGAAAGCACTCACGTGAATTTTTCAGATAACAAGACATATACAGTGGTACCTTGGTTCTCAAACTCACTAGAACTCAAATTTCTTGAAAGTCGAACAAACCAGTTTGACTTAGAACTTGATCTGAATATCGTAAGTTGAACCGTGAACGCTGACCTAATATAAATTGTACGCACCAGGAAAGTCATAGTACAATGCAATTCTTACTTGAATGCCTTCTTCACAGACTGGACAATTAACCAAATAAAACAGTGCAGCATTACAGTAACTAACAATAAATAAACCACTAACTTACGGGCACTATTAGAGCATTTATGTCATTTATTAAAACTTTATTTTACCAGGTAAATTAATTTAAACCAGTTCTCACTGCTTTACGTGATATCTGGGAGAAATAGCAGATTACGCACCAGAACTGCCTGGGATACAAATGTGTAACTAAACTCTTCAGCCAATAAGAGCAAAGGTGTGTTGTCACAGAGGCGGTTCCAGTTTGTGCAGCCGGGTGAGAGGTCACAATGCATCTAACCGTAATGCGTTGCGTCAGGATCAGAATGCGTTGCTTTAAGCCAGCGCTGTAAGCAAGTCGAACGCACCCAATGACCGGACTGGGGAAACAAAAGGAAACACGGACTTAATACAGGGGACTAATGACAACAACCAGAAACAGCTGATCACATGGGGATCCCACACGAGGTTAACAAGGGGGCGTGGCACACGGAAGGAGCAGACAATTGGGGAAGGACAGGAGTAATGTTGGGAAAAGGGATTTATCTTTTGGAAATGCTTTTCTTGTTTTATCCTGTTCATTTTGTGTTTAAATGCTTAAAAAAAAAAAACATATTTAGGTGTAATTTTGGGGGGCTGGGAACCAATCCATTGGTTTTCCATTATTTTTTATGGGAAAAATTTGATCAGAACTCGAACTTTTTAGGATTCGGAGTCCGGAACGGATTAAGTTTGAGAACCGAGGTACCACTGTATATGTAGATATAAAAAAGTAGATATATGAGTAGATATAAAAAGTCACACAGCAAAAACAGCTAAAAGGAAATATAAGAACCACAAAATGGCAACAGAATCATGTAATTTGATGAACCAAAAATACAACAATGTTGTATCGCAACAATATATTTTGATTCATTCAGCAACTTTGGTAAACTTTTTTAGGATATATAGGTTTGGGTATAAAATTATTACAATAGGAAATTACATAATCCATTTTGATCAACAAGATTAAAGCAACTGAAAATTACACTAAATGATGACCATTTGCAGACAATAACTAAAACATTTTGAATTTTGTGTGAAACAATGAGAAATAACAATTTGCTGTGCAGAAGTAACATTACTGTGTGGTAATTACACTCATTTTGCAAGTGTTAATTGTCATATGAAAAATGTACCAAAGTAATTCAGGAAAACTGAAATGCACACCACACCTGCTCATGCTTGCACACCTAGGGTCATGCAAAGTTTTACTGACGATTAAATTTGTTAAAAGGTACTCATCAAACTTCCAAGACCTCTGTTCTGGTTCATGCAGAAGGTCCCCCAGTCTCTATAAACGACACCAGCCCCAGCCGATGTGGACGCATGAACACTGATTCTTGTACTCCTAGATGCTATGAGACCAAGAGCCGATTAAATAAGAGCAATGCAGCTTTGGCTGTAGCAGGGTAGTTTCCCAGTTTCCATGTGGAGTTATGGCCCCTGGGCGCCCAGTGCAGGTGGTGAGCAGCCAAACTGGGATTAAACCTTGTCCGGCTTTTAGACGCACACTGGGAAATAAGAAGTGAAAGCAGATGTGTGTGCTCCCCTGCTGAGGCAAGGCTGGAGCAAACCGAAGAGAGTGTGGAGAAGCTGCAGGGCCCATCCTCCGAGACGGAGGGCTGGAGGGCCCATTCTCCGAGAGGTGGCATGTCTCTGTGAGGTCACGTGCACTTTAGTTTACCATGTCTTTTAAAAAGTCAGGCTAATTGTGGATTGCACTAATGATAGAGACCCTGCTGATGAACTGAAATGTCTTTTACAGAACAGTGGGATCATACCACCTCTCCTTCAATCTTTCCTTTATTTACAGTCACCATCTGCCCTCTTCTTTAATGCTTGTCCTCGGCATTGGCTGCATATTCTTAGGCTTTATGTGTGAGTATAAGTGTCTGATTTACACCTGCCATGCATGTGTTTCTTTGAGGTTACTTTTTACTCACATGATTAAATGAAAATGTCCTCTAGCTCTTTGAAGACTTCAGCTCTGGAGTTCTAACATTTTTTTTCATTCATTATTAAGGGACTTTGCTTCATTTTGTACAATTTTCAGTAAAGCAACCGCTGGACCAGCTATTTTGAGAAATTATGCTTAATTTGTGATTCATTCTAAATATATATACTTCCACTATAATTCACTAGAAGCAGTTTTAAAGTTTTAAAAAATATAAAACAAGTTTCAATTCACAATCCTGAAAGACACTGAAACAATAGCTTTGTCTATGAATAACCAGAATGTCATAAAGATAAAATGTCTGTATTGATTTTGGGGGTGGAGTGTGGGGGGGTGAGCCCTCCCCCAGCCAACTCTCACTGGAACAGAGGTGACACTCATCTGCAGATTCTGTGACTCACCCTGTCAGATTAAAAGCCTCCCACACATTCTCACAGCTCCTCTCTACTGAGGATGCATGTCACAGTTTCTCTGCTCTCCTCCAGCACAGCCAGGTCCAAATCCTCATCTGCCAGCTGTTTGTGTGGCTTCATGAGTGAGACATGAGCAACCAGAAAATTCTGCATGGCATGCAGCCTCTTAATGGCTGTCAGCATAACTGTCCCTACTGCTGCAGATGCACCCATATTGGCACAACTTCACAAAATGAAATCGTTCTTCATTGTGAAATCATTGCATTGTGATGGTTCATAAAATAGTAACTTCCTTCCGGTTCCAGAAGCTTTGCAGTTTTATATTGTTTCCTATTTGGAGAACAGTTGGCTAGTTTCTGGTAAAAATAAATCCATCCATCCATCCATCCATTTTCCAAACCACTTATCCTACCGGGTCGCGGGGGGTCCGGAGCCTATCCCGGAAGCAACAGGCACGAGGCAGGGAACAACCCTGGATGGGGGGCCAGCC
>JABFEA020000002.1:16966942-16991442 GCA_019775915.2 Cyphomyrus plagiostoma
CCCCCCCCCCCCCCCCCCCCCCCCCCCCCCCCCCCCCCGCCCCCCCCCCCCCCCCCCCCCCCCCCCCCCCCCCCCTGCTTTACATGCTCTGGTACCTGCCCTTTTCTCCTTTTTTTTTACCAATGATCACTATTTAAACTATAACTTAAAAATGGCCACCTGGCTGCCATCCATAAGCTGAAGGGTGAAGTTACCGATAGCCATAGGTTTGCTACGTCATCTGTATGCATATCCCATCTCCTCTTTGCATGAAGGGCCCACTAGCTAATAGAAACGAAGCAGTAACAGTCAGTGACACTAGCAACAGGACAGTAAGGCATTTTATTCTCCATGATTGCAGTTTAAACTGAAATCTGAACCATTATATATGAAGTGAAACAAGTGTGCTGTTTGCACACTTCATACAGAGACAGCTACATTGAGAGTTTCAAAACAGCAGGAAATCAAGCAGTATGTAATAGTCAGCCAGCAATACATTTTAGGCTACTTAGTTCTATGATTGTTTTGCTAATTTGGACAGCTTGTGTTCAGTGATAAAATTCATTCCATAATGTTGTTGTTTTTAGCTTTTTTAGTCTTTATATTTTTGCATTGGAGACACACAGTAACATTGCTTGTGAGGCTGTTTTGAGTGAGCACCAAAGATTCTGTTTCGCATTATTCCCCAATACTGTATCCTTCATACTCATTACCACATGCCCTCTCTCCTTGGGTGTCTGGGAAGACAGGCATGCATTGGGACACGGCTGACTGCAGGAGACCTAGCTTAGAGACGCACTGATCCGATATTCGTAGAAGCACAGTAATTTGAAATCTTTGTGAAACCAAAGTTTTGAGAAGATGGAGTAGCGGTTAATGGAAAATATCACTAAACAATTTGCACACAATTGTGTGAGCCAACGCATGTAACATAAAAAAAGCAAATGCACAATTTGGGAATTACTTCTCCTAATACAGGAGGGGCTGCTACAGTATCCCAGTGAAGAGTCAGTGACATTGTTGCCAGGGGGAGAAAAATTGTACGGCAGTTTAAGTATTCACCACTTGCATATATTCTTTTGGCCAAGATTCACAATATACTGTAAAATGCTTACAACAAGGTTTTTTGGCATTCATTTTTTAAATCTGTTTTAATATGCAGTTTTTTGGCTGTAATATATTTCAATGTGTTTTTTATTTATATTTCAATGTTTGTCCATGCACTTAATGTTCAATACCCCATCTGTCACAGGCGGTGAATGAGTATAAATAAATGAGTATTAAAAACACATCATTTGCACACATGGTAGTATGCAGTGTCCCCCAAAGTTTAATGCTTAAAGCACACTTAACAGGACATATCTGTATCTCTCAGGTTCCATATTTTCTAATTCAAACGGACAGAGCACAGTTATGAATTGTATTGCAAGATCTCGCAATTGTTTTTCCTTATCAATGTATTCGTCCAGTCGGACATCATCTGCGAGTGATGTAAGCTAGTGGACTCAATCATGGTCAAGGTTCATGACCTCGAGGAGCAACTGGCTCTCATCCAACATAACAATGAGTTAAATGAGAGAGTTAACACACCTTTTAGGGAGACTGTGTGTAGATCACATGCGGGGAGGGGGGAGAATGATGAACAGGTAGGTGAACAGGTAGGTCGAGAGAGCTGGGTGAACATAGGTTGTAGACGTAGAAAAGGGCTTACACAATTCACAGAAGTGAATTGAGGCTGAAGTGACGGTGTCTAACCGCTTTCAGGTGCTTCCAGCTTTACAGCCGGAAGGGACGGGGGAGGCAGGTGGGCCCTTGGGCACTGAAGAGCCCCCTCCCCCCAGGAAGAGGGAGGTTGTGGTAGTAGGAGATTCAGTTATTAATGGTGTAGATAATTATGTGTGCACCCGTGATAGAGGGTCCCGTACGGTGTCTTGCCTGCCTGGTACCCAGGTTGGGAACCTTCCGATTCGAGTGCACAGGCTTTGGCCTCAGCTGGGGTGGATCCAGTGGTTGTGGTGCATGTTGGTACCAACGACATAGGAAAGGGCAGGAGGGCTGTTCTGCAGGATAAATTTATTTGCAGATAAGCTTAGAAGCAGAACATCCACGGTGATATTCTCTGGAATACTTTCCGTGCCACGTGCAAGTCAGGCTAAGTTAGCTGAGATAAAGAGATTACACGTGTAGCTAAAAGGGTGGCGTAGGAAAGAGGAGTTTCCTTACTCAGCTAACTGCATCTCCCTAAAAGGCATATTAACTCTCTCCTCTAACTCCTTGTTGTGTCGGATAAATCTGCAACTCTGACAGTAATCTAATCAAACAATAATGACAATAAGAATGCCATACTTATGATGCGGTTTGTAAGATTCCATTTTGCATTCTGCTTGAATATCGGTGGCTGTGGTCCAGCGGGTAACCTTGTAGTTAGTTTTTTAACACTGTAATCCACTTGCCCCTTTTAAAATTTGAGCACCTGCCAATCAAAAGGTCTCTTTTCGGCTTTGCAAGTGTAGCTGTCATGTTTACCAACCAGTCTAACCCGCACTCAGGAGTCCAGGGCAAATCTTCGACTCACCCAGTCTACTTTCCCCAATGTGCAAATGTGCATCACACGTTTATTGAACTTACGTGGAGCCTATTTCCTTTGTAAAACAGTAATAGCACTCAACTGGGATACTGGCTGTGGAGTATTGTGAGTTCTGTTCCTTCTACGTGTAATGGCATACTCTTTGCTTTTGCATTAGGATATTAGTTTTGATTTGTTCTGCCCCGGTACCATTTTTGACAAGTTTCCTTATTGACCTGCGAGTTCAGATTAGTTTTTTTTGGCCACCTCTAAATAAACAATTACAGAATGATTAAGTACAACAGCTTTCACTCTGTATTATTTTGTAATGAACCTGATTATTAATGACTTACAAAAACGAGGTAGAAAAAAGCATTCATGGAAACCCGGTCTTTATGCATTTCTGGCCTGGGGAGTTAATTCCCCCTGGAAAGGATCTGCTGAAGAAGCAAATGTAAATTTGAAACATCAAGCAATAGCAGAGTGCTCTGGGAAGCAGACGCCTAACTCACTTAACCATACATCTCCTGCAGAGATAGAGATGATCTGGAAACAATAGAAAAAAGATTGTTTTTCTTTGCTTTTTATCCTTTTTTTGCTTGTTCGGACCTCCTACTGAATATGATTTCATGGTTGTTTTTACATATCTTTGTAATTGGTCTACAAACACTCAGATGGAGTTGGTTTAATATGACTTGGACTCTGGTTACTGGAGGTGGGACCTGCTGTGCTCATCATACAGTGCTGCAGTGGGACCAACTGGTCACACTTGGCCAGTAAATCCTCAGTATCCCACCCAGACCCTGGAAGCGTATAAATGGCCACAATGGCTCATCCACACACTCTCAGATCCCACAGAGTGAGCTGTGGGCACGGTCTGCAGAGCAGGATGGCATGCTAATGGACCAGCACTGCGCTGCAGCTGGTTGCAGCTGCTGAACACAGGAGCACAGTGGGGCGGCTCCCTAGGAGCCTAATAGCTTATTGATCTGGGAGAGAATTTGTCTGAATTCACACAAACCCTTTTCTCTCCCCTGCAATCGCTTCATTACATGTCAAGAACTTTTTGTCTACAGACCAATGGAAAAAATATCCAGATTTGTTCATTCCCATTGGAGCACATATGTTTATATTTCAGCCAGTTTAGACTGAAAATGCAGAATTCAGCCATCCTCTAGTGGCTCATCTGGCCAATATTGTACAGGGCCTGTAGTCTATTCTGTGCAGCATAGTGCATAGGGCTGGGATATTCCCTGGAGGGGATTCCAGTCCATCACAGGGCACATACATACACTATGGGCAATTTAGGGAAGCCTAACTGCTAATCTTTGAACAGCAGGGACAAACCAGGCACAAAACACAAATTCATTCACATTCAAGGGTGAATGGGTGGATTTCATGATCTCCCTCTTCACTTGCAAAAAAGCAAAAAAGCGGGCAACTGCCATATTCCATCAAGGCACTCCATCATGTTGTACCTATGCCAGGTTCATCACTTACAGGAAGGAGGTGTTTTAACCACACAGTCCAGGGCAGGATCATGAGAAATTAGCAGCTGGAGCTTCGGCAATGATCATGCAGGACAGCCAAGTTTGCCATAGAGTGTCACATACTGGTGGCAGCCAGTGAGTAGAGTGAGGCAGCTCAGCTCAGCACATATCATGGAGGGCTTAACCCAGACCTACTGACGGAGATAGTGTGTTGCAGTGAGGAGCTCAGTCTCGAGGACTAAATCCAGCCCTCCAGGTTGGACAGCCTGCTGTGTGAGCTACGTTATCACCTTTCTGCCCATCACCTCAGTGGTCCACTGCACTCATAGCCCTCACTCATCATCCATACAGGTGGATTACCAGGAACCCTGAAACCCAAGCCATCCTCCAGTGGCTGAAGTGAGTATTTGTCCAGGTTTACATCCTTAGGCAACCAGACCCCAGGCATTTTTTAGTTGTGGAGGTGGATGTTTTGGACCGGGGGCATATCTCTCACATTGTATCAGCACCCCACCCAGGTTACACCCTTGTGCCTTTTTCTCCCATAAGCTATCCAGTACTGAAGATAATTATCATGTAGGGACCAGGAGTTGCTGACCATCAAGTTAGCCCTTGAGGAGTGGAGGCACTGGCTTGAGGGGGGCAAGCACCCATTCCAGTGAATTAACCTTTGACAGGCTGAATGAGCCACGTTCTTTGCTCATTTCAGGTTTGCCGTCACATATTGACTGGGGGGAGAAGAATTCAAAGGCAGATACCTTCTTGCAAAAGATTGACTCAGACCTACTTTCTGCATTGAATGATCTTGTCCTCCCACCACACTGTTTCACTGTACCAGTTAGGTCAGAACTCAAAGACGAGCTAGCCAATGCCCATTACCAAAATCCAGCCCCATCACAGGAAAAAACCAACGGGTCTGCTAACTAGCCAGTGTACCTAATCTAATGGGTGCACACTCACTGACCTCCAGTCAAAGAATCCTGGAGCTGGTAAAATGTCTTATCCTGTACAACTTGTACTCAATTCAAGACCCTGTGTGCACTACTGGTGCATCAAGCAGCCCTTACTGATTCCTCATTCTTCATGTTTGCATATTAGCATGTATTTTATTACTGATCTACCTGAATCTCGGGGCCAGATGGTGATTCTGGTCATCAAGAGCTTTTTGAAAATGTATCCCCTAATACAACTTACTAATTACTAATTTGGGTCCACAGTTCCTGATCTATCTCATGACAAACATGTCATACTCATGGACTGATTGATTTCCACCTGAGGATGCACATTATTAAATTGAAGGTGCAGTGCACACTTAGGGACCATTCTAAACTTGGGTCTGGTTAGGGGCCTTCTGAATAAAGTCCTGCGCTGATAACACTTATCCGGCTTAATTGGCCTCATATGCAGAGGACACACAAACTGAGAAAACTGTTTCCCATAAGTGAATCTGAAATAAAAGAACATCTGGTGCCTTTGGAGTGACCAGCGAGCTTTGGTATGCTCTGACCTTTTAGGGAATGGCCCATGTGACATTATCCTTTCTTTCTGTTTATGAAATAAATGAGCTTATTAGCTATGTAGTGTCATGACATATGCTTGTTAGTTTGATATGCTTCTGAAGCAGCACCTGGTGTAAACAGGGGGGTGGAGCTGGGTTGGTTAAATTGAAAGAGTTGATATTCAAATGAATATTACGAAATAAATTTTCTTTGTAAAATTGCTCCATTACATTGTTCATGTATGTATGAGTTTCTTCAGTTTGATTGCTTTAGACTTTACTCATAGGTGTGCCATAGGGTGGTTATAATCTGGGGGATGGGAAGGAGAGACCTGCAAGAGAGAGCTTAAAGATACGCAAACAAAAGAGATTGTCAAGAGAAGAAGAGAACTACAGTTGAGGGCATGAGAGCATGAGAGCACGAGAGATGCGTATAGTAGATCTCATACATCCTACATCCACTGCAGCCTGTTAATGGGAATCCATCATGGCCAGCACCCTACATCCAGTGCCACCTGTTGATGGGAATGCATCATGGCCACCACCCAACATCCAGTGTAGCAAGTAAATGGGAATCCATCACAGCCACCACAATATATCCACTGCAACCTGTTAATGGAAATCCATCATTGCCATCATCCTACATCCAGTGCATACTGTTCATGGGAAACCATCATGACCACAACACCCATTGTATGACAGCTTGACATCATCTTGTTAATGTTTGTCTCTGTTTCTTTAACTATTTCCAGCCAAGTGCACAACAGAGTAGCTACCACCCTGCTCACCTCTCGCCACATCCACCACAGCCTTTCTGCTACACCCATTCAAGTCAAGTCAAGTCAGTTTTATTTGTCAATTTCTTCACATGTACTAGACATACAAAGGAATCGAAATTACGTTTGTCACTGCCCCTTGCGTACATTAGACAGACAAAACAGGACATAACAAACTATGAAAGTGACAGACAAGACAGGACAGACAAAACAAGTGTACACATTTTAACAAATGCGAGTTCCTTACTATGTGAAGTTCCAGGTAGTCTCCAAGTCCTGAGGCACTCTCCACCCTCACCAAGATGGCCTCTCTCAGCTGGGTGCTGAACCCCACTGCTAGCCGGTCTGCCCGTGTGCTCGGCCGGTCGTTGGGTGGCCAGGTGTAGGTGATGAGGGCTCCTCCTCTTCCAAAAATATATGTGGTCCCAGCTGTTGGTTAAGAAAACAGAGATTTAAGAGATCAGCAATAAACCTGGACTTCTAGACAAACATAAAGCATCATCTGTGCAGAATGCCACCCTCTTTTGAAGTCCTCAAGTACCTGTGCAATAATATTTTATCAAACTGATATCAAAAGGCACACATCTTTCACACAGTTTAGCAACTCCAATTCACCTCAGAGTGTTTTTGGAGTGTGAGAAAACAACTGCACACACATCTGTGTGCTCTCCAGAGATTTGAGGCAACAGTATTAATCACTGTGCTACCACAATTGCAGTTTCTACAGGCATACCACTTTCCCTGGAAGGTCCAGAAGTTTCCTGAACGCTGACAGCAGCTCCCTGACACCTTTGAATGATACCCAATTTCATTACGCGTTCCAGCAATAATAAAATGCCCCAGTGAGTCTTACCACTGAAATCCCCGGCCCCCTTCCCCCTTCAACAAATTTTGCTACCAGTAAACAATGCAATTTCAGTGTGCAGAAGTGCAAATTATATAGC
Source organism: Cyphomyrus plagiostoma (assembly GCA_019775915.2). Taxonomy (NCBI): domain Eukaryota; kingdom Metazoa; phylum Chordata; class Actinopteri; order Osteoglossiformes; family Mormyridae; genus Cyphomyrus; species Cyphomyrus plagiostoma. Next base: position 16,974,196 of record JABFEA020000002.1, read on the forward strand.
TGAAAATATTTCCGTTTACCTGTGCCCTCGCCAAAAATGTAAATGATATGGAAAACAACAATACCTTTGGTGGCTAGCATCGGAAACACCACTTTAAAACATAATTATTTAACTGAAGCAATACATAGTTCACTTAATTATATCTACTTCCTTTATGCAATGGTTAACACCTAATTCAACATACTGTCCTAAAATATTCCGTAACATGCAAGTAAATGTATTTACACCTTTCTTTTTTAGTCAGTGTGGTTTAATTAGTTTTCATTTGAGATATATTCCTATTTAGTTTTTATATGGTCTCATTTCAGTTTAAGTTTTAGTACTTCTATTTGTAGGCGTAGACTGAAAATTTTATGTTTTTGATTTTCTGAGAATCCTACATGAATGTGTATCGACTAATTATTTATTGACTAATGTTGCACAATATATCAGTATCGGTCCAATGTGTCAATTTTGGCCAATATTGCCAGCCAATATTTGCACTTTATAAATACTTAAAATCAGAAACACCAGAGCTAAACTACTAAAATAAAATAAAATTACATTGGAGCCATTTTCCATGGTGGAGATTTTGGGTGCTTATTCACCAATCTCAAGAAATAAGGGACACTGCCGCTCCCCCACCCCCCAGCTCCCGGGCGATAAAATTTGCTGATGGGGAGAATTTATCACACAAATTCAAAATTATGAGACAAATTGTGTCCCATATTGGATCAAAAATAACATGGCATTTTAATTAATAATATGGAGCAATGCTGTCGAAAATGGAATGATCCTACAAAATACACAAGGGTAGCACCTCTACATAGAGGAGGACTCAAAGTTCCAGTCTGGTATGTGGTTTCATACGGCCCACAGCATGTTTTTAGTCATTAAGTTAATAAAAATAACGCTCAGGTTCGGGTTACTTTATTTGTATTTTATTTGTATTTTTAAGGATGGGTTTCCAAACCATGCAACCAAAGAAAAGCCTAAAACTGATTCTATGAAAGCAGGATAAAATAAGATCAGTATGGTTAGATCGATATATAAGTAAGACTTTCTTTGCTTCAGACAACACAAATGCTGTTACCCCTTCTGGCACACAGCCTCACAGTTTTCTTCATAATTCAACTTTGAGTTAATAGTTGTCCCTGTATATGAACTTGCTTCCACACATTCCACTCTCTGACTTTGATAGATGTAACTTCATATGTGCAAGCCTGTCTCTAAAATCAGCTACCATATCTTTAGCCTTAGGTGTGTTTAACTGCAGGTAGGACTCCTCGCATCACCTAACAAAATCCTCAATGACCAGAGTGTGGCTTGTTTCCTCATCCTGGAGCCTGCTAACTATAACAGAATCATCTGGATACTTAATAGCAGTCCTGTTTTCCCTCCTACTCTTGGGTGACAGCACACATCCTTGTGAGTAGCTGTTGGAGGAGCAGACTTGGTCAGAGGTTTCTTGATTTACTTTCATTCTGTCAGTTAAAAAAATCCAGAATCTAGCCCACAAGATTATTATGCTGCCTGAAGATCAGACCCTGATAGCACCAATACATCTTTACAACGCTGTATGAAGATCATAACCTTGGTCAAACTCGAAAAACATCTCCTGAACATTGGTATTACATTGCAAGTTTCCTCCAGTGTTCAGCAGATCCTAAACTCATGCTTATTAACTTGATGTAACACCAATGTTCATTAGATGTTCTACAATGTTGATGGATGTTCTGATCTTTAGACAGCATTGTAAAGATGTATCTGTGCTACCAGGGTAATTTCTACCAGGATAACAGCACCTGAGTGTAATTTAAATTCTGCCAGTACATATCGGTTTTGCATATGAAAGAACCCTATCCACGCCTGCTCAGAGGAGTCTTTTGTCTCTCCCTAGTCATTGAAACCTTCCTGCACAGCAGGAACCATTATGGTGTCCCTTTCTACACAGGTGTCCCCTTGTTTAAAAATCTAGCCTGTATTGCAGAACAAAACCGCTGAAGTGAGACAGATACACTGGGGCATCACACCCACTTTGTGAGCCTGTTTATCATGGAATATTCACTCCCTCTCACTGATTAGCTGATGTGTATCACCCTTCTGCATCCACCTGGATCAGACATTAGTTCTTCATCTCTGACACAAAGATATCTAAAGTTCTATGAGAGGCCCTGTCAAGCAGCGGCTTCAGCCGAACCTGGGAGTCTCAGGAACTTGAAGAGATGGCGGGATTGGTAACCCCAATAATCATGAAGATGGTGGAAGATGGGGGTGCAGAGGGCAGTGCTGTCATTCGGCAACAAGAGGGTTGCCGGTTCAAGCCCCGCCTTCTCCTGACCCCATCAAAGTGTCCTTGAGCAAGCCGCTGAACCCCCAATTGCTCCCGGTGTGCAGGTTGGCACCTTGCATGGCAGCCTTCCCCACCGGTGTGTGAATGTGAGGCATAAATTGTAAAGCGCTTTAAGTACTCGGAAGAGTAGAAAAGCGCTATATAAATGCAGTCCATTTACCATTTACCATCATGGCAGCATATACATTTAATATAGAATCAGCCCTGAGGAGAACCTGATTTTGGGGGTAAATATGATATAGCTGTCAGTGTGAAATAAACACGGCCAAACACAATTCAACAGCCGTGTCTGTCATTAGATAATAAGTGGGTTTACTTCAGAAGCCATAATTAAAACCAACATTAAAACCAAAGTACGAAAAGATCAGGCATGAAATAGGCTGTAGATGGCTTTCCTCATGATAAGACTAATACACAGTGCAGATAAACGACACAATTACTTTCATCTTCACTGTCTATTATTGTATCTGTAGATTGGCTTTGCGTAATTACTTTAAAAACAGAATATTATTAAGTCAGTCCTGCTCTCTGCAGCCAAGTAATGATCTGAACAGTGATGATCTGCCATCACTGTAGGCAATTTTCTTGGTGGGGCAGGGGGTCTTAAAGGGGCAGGGGAAAAGGTGAAGATGAACAATGGGCAGTCCTTGTTTAACTAAATTTAGGAAATCAGGTCATCCTTTATATTTTACTAGATGTTGTGGAAGTGCCTGTGAGGGACATAGATATGTCCACATGTGGTACTTTTGAAGAATGTGCGCACTCATGAAATGCTGTTAAAGTTCAATTTCAAATCCCACAAGAAGTTAACATTACAGTATTAATGGTAGTGGGTTTTGGACCCAGACAAGCAGCACTACATTTGACTATGAAATATAAAAAAGACCCAGGATCTCTGCTTTTACCTAAAAAGATCCATAATTTCTACTTGCCTTTGGAGAACATGATGCACTTAAATCTTCAGCATACAGGTTAAATTCTTAACGTGGGCCATTCGACGTTAATCTTCATTTAAGCCTTGTCCTTTGGACAAAGACCAAGTAGTGTTATACTATTTGTAACCAGATGATAAATAGCACATCCATGCACAATGTAATTGGCCAAAATACTTCACTTTTAATCATGATAATTAATGCTTTTTGTTTACCACTAATTTAGTTAGATAGCTAGCAGTAGTACCTATCAGTGTATGATGAAATGAACTCTTAACTGCAGAGCAACTAAATAGTGACATTCCGGCACAGCAGGAACCATTATGGTGTCCCTTTCTACACAGGTGTCCCCTTGTTTGAAAATCTAGCCTTTATTGCAGAACAAAACAGCTGAGGTGGGACAGATACACTGGGGCATCACACACACTTGAATATGATGTGAACCTCTTTATGGTAGATAGCAGGATGCTTACTTTATGGTAAAACTAAAACAGTGCATTTCCTTGAACTCTAAATATAATTCAACTGTGAAACAAATAAATATGGCCTTGAAAGAGGTGCGGTGGGTTTATAACACAAGACAAAACGGGAGCATCACTGTGAAATGAAATGCAGCACAATAATAGTTTTATCTTGTTTTAGTTTTACCAGCCATATAATCCTATTAAATGAAAGTATGAAAGAAGCATGGAAATTCATTTAAGTTGGGGAAAAACCTACCTGTTCACTTGCTTACTAGTCATCTATACTGTAGCCTTAACAACCCTCCCCTCACCATCAGGTACTGTCTGTCATTTCACAAACATTTAGCAGAGGGCAACTTGAAACACACCTACTGCATTATGGGAGCAGCCTGGGTACTTGGAACATAAGAGGAGCAGATTAATGTCAGTCATAATTATGATTGGTTTGGTTAGGATTTGACTTGACAGAGAAGTGATGTGAACAAAATTCTACTTTTACCCAAAATTCCTACTAAACTGCACTTAGGCCCTCTATAATTATGCAGATGCAACAAAAATTTGAAGGTGTCAGGCAAACCAGTTCAAGACAGGCTGCCATGGAAAAGCCTGTCCTTGAACTATCAGCAGAAGATCAGAGACTATAGCAAAGCAGCTGGTTTCCCTGAGCATCATTCACATATCACAATATATTTAATATTAATTAGTAATTATTTAAGCCTAATTCAAGTACATCCAAGTCATGGGTGAACTCTAGTTTCTAGTTTCTAGAAGTTTTATATACACATCAGAGTAGATCTCAACCATGACAAAAATTATAATAATTATTTTGGTAAATATTGTGATCATAATTTAACACGATTACTCATTGACTTATCAGGAATTGAAATATCAAGCATTTATTGAACTAAGCATTTATAGAAACTTGTCTTTTATAACAATGGATTTCCTTGAATTGTTTAATCTCACAATAATCATTTGTTTTGATAACACATGACAACAAAAACAATTTTTGTAATCATCTGAGGCCACAACACACTTTTTGGAATAAGTTTTTTCACTTATTTCAGATTTGATTCCAGTTTGTTACAGTCACGTCAACTTTTTAAGCGATGAGGAATGTTAGTTTTCAGTGTACTTGCATGTAGATTTTACCATAACATAAGCATCAATTAAGTAAACGTTTCAATAAATTCAGCATGAAGTGAAATAGGCATACAGTACGGCACAGATATACTGACAGCCCAGTTTCAGGTATGAATCAAGCAGACTGTGAACTCTTTCCTTGTATGCAGGAGAATAATGGCTAAACTGCCACTTGGATGCCTCTCAAGCTTCGAGCCTCGCTGCTGAGAGAGATTGTTTAAAACCTTCATCCTGCAAAACAGACTTGACCTGTGGACCTGTACATATCCTTTCTTTCAGTTTTGCAGGGCTGATGTTTGGAAATTTCTCAACAAGGTACTGAAAGCCCTGTGAGTTCACTTTACACATGGTCTTACAAGCTTCTTTTTTAAGCCTAGCTTGATATGGAGAGATGGCAGAAATATTTGAATTAGACAACCAGATGCAGAATATGGACACTGTTTGTTCCTGGATCACAGTTTTGATGATTATGCCAGTCATGCAGTTTGTTGGAACAACTGGTACAGATGATACGTGGAGCCCAAGATTTATCCTGGTCACCCAGAGGACAGCCAAAGTACAATTTGTATATCTTCTCAAGATCTATGGTAATTGGGCAACTCTGTGCTTTTGCCGTGAATGAACCACACAGATAACAGAAACTGTCTTGATGATCAATACAATTTCCAGGCATGACAACAACTGAAATCAATCGCAGTTAATGCTGTCTATAACATAAAATATACAGACAACTGTCTTCAAATCTCCTAATATGCTTAGGATAATTATATCCCTACCAGGGGAGAAGCCATTCTTGATATTTTTCTCTCTAATAACCAAGATAGGATTGGAAAATTGGAGGTCTTTGATCCACATGACAGTAGTGTCTGAAGAGCAAAGTCCAAAACAAAAAATATGCAATGTTAGGAAGGCTAACTTTAATAGTATGAGACTAGAAACTGTAAACTGGATGGAGTTAAAAATAATATCAGAAGAGGAATGTCAAAAGGAAGTTTGCACTGGAGGCTAAAGGTGACATTAAAACTTTTTTCCAGTATTTTAACTCCAAAGAAGCTCTAAATCACTAATCTGCAGGATAGTAAGGTTCTTATAATTAATAATGAAATTAATATAGTGAGGCACAGGTATTCACTCTAGAGGATACAAGTAACATATCAACTTTTATTACTAATCCAGTAATAAATAATAGTTGACTATGACTAATATATGGATAACTGAAGCTGATGTGCTACAAAGCCTAGCTAATCTTAAAATAAATAAATCACAGGGCCTTGATGGCATCTTACATATACTTTTAAAAGAGATGAGGGATATTATTAGCCAACCTTTAACTTTACTATATCAGAAATCTTTATCTGCTGCCGTGGTACCTTCTGATTGGCAGCATGCTAATATAACACAAAAAAGGGGATAGAAGTAATCCATCAAACTATTGGCCAGTTATTTGGCACCATGGTGTTAGGGAGTTGACCTCATCTCTGTAGGCAGGTCAATGACTCTCATGTCTTGTGCGTCTTTGCATTTTTAAACTTGTATAACAGGAAAAGTAATAGAAGCTATAATCCAAGTGAAAACAGCAGATTACCTGGATCCAAATAATATTCTGAGGGATAGCCAGCTCAAAGGAGCAAGGATTTTAGGAACTGTAGCAACTTCAATTGGAAATGTATTAACAGACAGGAAGCGGTGGGTAGTTATTAATGTTACAGTGGGCCTGCGTACATAGTAGGGTAACCCAGGGATCAATTTTAGGACCACTGTCCTTCCTAATTTACATTAACGATATTGACCAATACAGTTAGACAGTTAATACAGTTAAGTTAGACAGTGTACCATACAGTGGTCCTGTCATACTATACTGCAAAACTGTGGCTCCATATTATAGTGATTCCGTGGGATAATATAACTCCACTCTCCTGGTTTTATAATGCTGTTGTGTGTTAGGCCTTACCTCTGTTTCAGCTACTCAGCAGAGATGACAATTAAGTTGTTGTATAATAATTGATTTCCGATGTAAGTTTAGAAATGTTTATGGGGCCCGTTATGCTCTATAAACTGACTATATAACACTTAATCATCTGTCTTTCAGCTATTTTTGGAGGCTCTTTTAAAACAATACACTACTGGTAATTTCTATTGCTATAGTGGGAGAACATTTTAAACTGAATTTGAGGAAGCACTTTTTTACACAGAGCGTAGAGTATGAAATAGTTTTCCTGTGTAGTGTAGTGGAAGCTGAAGCTTTGGGTTCCATTAAATCAGAGCTAGATAAGATTTTAACTTTGAGCTATTAGTTGAGTTCTCCCCAAACAAGGTTGATGGGCCGAATGGCCTCCTCTAGTTTTTACATTTCTTATGTTCTTATTCAAAATATCATGCAATATATAATTAGCTTCACCACAAAAACTAGATGTGCTACAAAAAAACTAAACACAGATTTAAAATCAGCATGAAAAAACAAAGCCCATACAAAATTATCTCTGATGAAAATGAGCTATTGACTTGTGTAATCATTAGTATCCAACATTGTAATTGAAATTCGGTTAATCGCCCAGCCCTACATCAGAGTCAGACATCATGCAGCATCAGGTTTAACCTAAAACTTGGCTTAAGCAATGAAAATCAAATTGCATTCAAACAATGTTCTTTGCCGATCACTACAATTAGAATAAAATACCAACTATGACCCAAGTGTGTATTTTCTTTTAATAGGTTTTATCATACATTAAAGAAAAGAACATCACCATGCAAGCATTCAGAAAATAATAATAATAATAAAAAAATACATTAGGCGATATTATTTGGAGAGTTGAAAATGTTTGAAATCATCCAGCAGTGCTTGTGCTTGTAAACACAGGTAATCACAAAACTGACTGGCCTGCGGCTAAAGTAGGTCATCTTAAAGAAGCTCCACCTTAAAGTATTTTCGGAAACCCAAATAATTTCTTTAATTACTGATATAGAATACCTTTAGTTACTTTCCAAGGAGTACTGAACCGATCCGTTGGTTTGGGTTAGATCTGGCAGTTATTGAGGGTCAATTAGATCAGTGCATACCAACTGAAACCAGAAAACTTGGTGGTTATGTTGGTTTACACAGTCATACTAAATGTTTTTTTTTTCCATCCCAAAAAGCTTTCATAAACAGTGTAATTAAATGTGTAGAATGTTATACAGTGGATAATTGTATGACCTACTTATCAATTCTGATAATAACTTCCTATTCATCCCAAGTGGGAATCCTGATCAAAACTGGAAAATCTTATACATCAAACATTATGCTGTAGGTTAGATTTAGATTTTTGGACAGCAGAAGTACCTGGCATTACACATCGGAAGATCCACAGGTCCAGCACAGCAATGGTTTGTGACCCGAACTAGCTAGAATATGGGAGAACAGCTGTAGATTGATCCACTGTCCAAAAGCCAATTTAAAACCTGCTGAAAACACTGCTGGAAGAGGCTGTCCTTAAAATGGTGAGGAGCTAGAAATACTGCTTTTATCATTTACTGGCCACATGGGGCAAGACATCGATACAGAGCAATTCCGGTGTAAGAGGAGTGACTGACTGTAATTTAATGTCATTACATTGTGCAATGAAAAGGATTTGTCTGGAGAAATAAAGTGTAATGTCAATATACACAAGGTACAGTCCTGGATTAGGAAACTCATGACAAGGAGTGGGGTGGACATAAATGTGAATCATTTTTAGATGATAAAAAGATTAGATGAGCCTGAAAAACATGCTGTTGAAACATACAACACAAAAATACAACAGGATATCTAAATACAGGATTGTGGTGAGAGGAGAACGGACAGCAGGCAGATTCTTAGTCCGTGAAGGAGGGTGAACTGTTTATTATTACAAAAAAAAGGCAAAACAATATCTAGTTGCTGCCAAGACACCTGCAGCCAGCCCTAAAAGGCAGGAAGAAAAGAACCTTCAAACAAAAAGCATATCTGCCCTGAGAATTCTGACGGAACTGAGAACCCGCTACAGGATATTATTTCTTTGTTTTAGAGTTTTATTCTGTGCTTTGCAGTTCACAGAACATTACTTCATCTTTCAACATACTGAACAGTATAACAGAGGAGTCCAGAGCTAATCCCAGGCAGCAAGGCTGGGGTAAACTCTGGAATAGGATGCCAATCCATCACAGGGCCCGTACATACATACACTAAGAACAATTCAGAGGTACCAGGTAGCATAACTGCCTGCCTTTGGTCTGCAGCAGGAAACCCACACACAGGGAGAACATTCCATCTCCATACACCTGCAGAGACAAATTGTAATATCCCCAACTCTGAGGGTATGAGGAAACAGTGATGCAAACCAAGCCATTGTGAAGCATTAAAGACCCCTAATTCATGTTTAACTGATAATTCCCATTGTCATAAAGTTACTATAATATGGCTTCAGCCTTAATATAGTACATGATATTCAGACATAATGTAGTCTAATGGCTCATAGCCATAGTTTCACTGCTCCATATTTACATAACCATAGGCAAGGAGTTATAGTTCTTTGTAGAAATATAAAAATGTGTAAAAAAACACATACAAACAGTTAATTTTTGCACCTCAGTGTGGTAAATATCTTCTTTCTTCAGACAGCTAATACAAGGCACAGTTCAAAAACATCAAGGGAAATGGGAGACTGACTGCCTGTATCTCTGCTGAGCAGGCTGTGACCAGAGTGGGGACTCCGATCCTCTACTGCTGTGACATGGCTGGAGGGCCATCTGGACATCTGTAAAAACACAATGATAAAAGGGGCGCGCAAAGCGTAGGTCCTCAGAACAGATGGAGGGTACAGAGGAAACTTTCTGGGGTTTAAAAATGCAAAGACGCACAAGACATGAGAGTCATTGACCTGCCTACAGAGATGAGGTCAACTCCCTAACACCATGGTGCCAGAACAGTCGCTCTCTTAACATCGGTAGGAATATCGAGTTGATTGTGGACTTCTGTTTGCAAGGGACCAGCGTGCACAAAGCCCTCCATATGACACTACGGTGCACAGAGTCAGCTGCTTCAAGTTCCTGGGAGTCAACATCTCCACAGACCTGTCCTGATCAACACATACTACTGCAGCAGCACAAACAGCACAGCGGCGCCTGTATTTCCTGTGCAGAAATCTGTCATGTCAGCCCACATCCAAAGGAATTTATACATGTGTAGAAAGCATTTTACCTGGTGGCATCACCACATGCTACAGAAACTGTACTGCCCACGACTGGAAAACCTTGAGGAGTATGGTGAAGTCAGCACAGAGTATCGCTAGCAGCAACCTGCCTAACATCCAGGTTAACTGCACAAGTTGATGCCTGAAGAAGGCCTGACCCATCCTCGAGGACCCTAGCCATCCCAGCCACAATCAGGGGAACAGTATCGAATCATCAGAGTACAAACACACAGGCTTCGTAACAGCTCCTACCCTCCGGCAGCGAGGCCACTCAGTAGCGGATCAAGCTGTTAATATGGACAATTTGCATATTTCTTATTTTATTTATTATTATTTGCTGTGGCGGTCCCTAATGGGAGCAGACAAAAATGGAGATTTGTTTTGTTATTTAAAAAATATTTTTAGTATTTTATTGCTAATTTTTAATATTTTACTTATTTACTTTTCTTTACATATTTCTATTAATTACTATAGGAATCTCTCAGGGAAACTCATTTCATTTCCTGCATGTACCACTGTAGATTGATTTTATTTGATTTGCAATTACCTTTTGAGATGTATTGTTTGCATGTATGCAGCAGGTATGTCACCAAAGCAGATACTGAGGCAAGAACGTAAGTTTGGTTAAGTTATTTCAAAACTGGAAAACTGCAAAAGAGCCAAACTGTCAATCAGATTTGAAAAGGTGATAGAATTTATATCTCACACAGCCACATCAAATCTCCGAAAATAGTGTATAAACATTTAAAGCATGGATTAGTCGATGGGTACTACCACCCTATTAATGCAGACTGTACTAACTTAAAATTGCATCAACCATGCATTTAAACAACAAGACACATGCCCGCAATTATGATGTTACTTTAAATCGGCTAGAAATTGTGAATAACATTAGTAATGTTTCCTTATGTAAAGAGGAATGCCTATTTCATTTATTGGAAAAGTTTGCATCCAAAATAATTACTGAAACACAGCAATATCTTCTGTAATGTCCATATGGACATTAGATATAAAGGTGAGGTAAACATCTACACTGATGCAACTGATGAGTGCTTATTTCTCTGTTGAGAACAAGGATGCGAGAAAAGGGAGACCTATACACAGACAGACGGTTATGTGCAACAGTGGAACTGGTGTAAATGCCAGTATCCCATTCCTACAATATAATGTGTAAACTGGAGAAAGGTACAGTGCAGCACTACTCCTTATGAGAAGCACAGGTAGTACACAGCAGGGTTAGTCACTCAAGCTGGTATTACAGCCTACTGAATTAATCTACTTTAGTTTGAATTTGATACTGCAAATAGCATGTAGATTGATCCACTTCAAATGTTGCAAATACAAACAATTTCCACACAATTGAAATCAAATCTTTATTGGAACCATTTCTTACTCATCAGCCATGCCACATGCTGAGCTCATCTATGCACCATATGTTGATTACCAAGTGACACAAGTACAATATTATTAGCAGTCAAATGGCATACAAAGTTTGTATAATTGACAAACAAAAAACTAGTGAGATATACTGACAGTGCTGAGATGTTACGCAGACTGAAATGACATTGTTTAAGATTGGTCTGTCTTTGTCGTGTTTGCAGTACTGCAGCTGCCCCCAAACACGTGGGCATCTGGTGAAAGGCGCATGCTGGTTTGTCCTGTTATAATAATAGTGCTAAATAGAGCACTTACAACTGGGCATTCATTGGAAGTTCAAGCTTAGTTGCGCTTATGCCTAGTCAACTCGCATGTTTGTAATGTGCTTTTTCCCTCATTTCCATACATCACTAGGGATAGAAGCATCCGCTAAATAAAAGTAAAGGGAAATGTAGTGCTGTGGTACTATGCACTATGGTAACACATGGTAAAATATCAACATATTGGCCACTACTAGTCAGGACCAAAAGCAAAGTTAGTTGGTAAAGTACTTGGTTGGCTCATAAAATCAGCCATATTTAGAATGGCTGGCCGAGTGCCGGTCACCAAATAAAGACTTCTTAAACGTCCATGACTGCTTATGCAATGAGAGGTTATGGTTAATGTGAAAGCTATCCCAAGAACTACCTGCTTCTGCACCTCAGGTAAAGTGCCTTAAAAAGCCCTGCCTCTGACAGCTCAGCTACCCTGCGTCAGGTTATTCCATCGTAGGGCTGGAATGGCCACTGCTGTTTCTCAAATGCACATTTCAGTTCTGATCGAATGTCACAGGGTGAATAAATGAGCTCTGCTCCCAGCTCCAACAGGCTAATCTCACATCTCATCTGCACTGACTGAGGCTAAAGAGCAGCAAAATTACCCTTTTGTATCAGTTAATGTCTGCATATGAGTGCATTATCCAAACAGGTTCATTTTTATGCTATTCAGTTTTTATATTTATATTTATATTCTGTTCTATGTAGTTTAAATCAGCTAATTTAATCTTCACCTGCACCAAACCTGCACCGGCCTAGATGAAAGATATCTGTACATAAGTTGTGACCTTTCACCAAAGCAGTTGGTTTCGGGCTGGGGGAGGGGGTGTCCTATAAGGCATATCAATCACTCTAAAGTAAACATTCATTTTGAAGAGGAGCCCAAAATCTCATTCACACCATTCCAAGCATTTGAGGTCTGCTGTTTTTCTTGAATGTGCAATGTCTGTGCCCCCCCCATCCCCCCATCTGCACAGGAAGCAATGCTGTCAGCAGCACTGGGAAGTAGGGTTAGTACCTCTCTTTCTTTCTCTTTGGGTCTGAATTAAATTTAAGTCCTGCCTACCTTTGAACAGTTGAAAGAGATCAGCTAGGCAAGGCCATCAAATCTAGATTAGGAATGTGGCCTTTGAAGCCACCAGCCTTCTCTGAAGAGAAGTGTAGCAGTGCTGGCGCTGCCAAGTACAAACACTCAAGACAGCATAAGTGGCACCTTCAGACCTTTAAAAGCATGACATTTCTCATTAAGCATCATCCTGGGGCATGATGCCGGCAGCCTAGACACTGCCTACCAGAAACCTGCCAATAAATCTGAGAATCTGCACAGCGTACTGGAGAAAAGCTTCTAGTGAGGTTGGAATTTTCCTTTGGCAGGTCTAAAAATGTGATTGTAGACAGGAAGACTACCCCCATTTCTCAAGCTCTCCGTACCCAGAATAAAGTGGCTGGTGGTTGTATAAAGCTCCATTTGTTTTGTAGCTAATAATGACTCAAACCAGAGCATCCACTATAATACATTAGAGAGCAATGGGAGAGGCAGCAGTAAATAAACACTGGGGTTTGAAGGTGCAGGCATAGGGCAGGGCCTGTCAAACATGTAGGCGACTTCTTAGGGGGCGCTGGCTTGTCAGCCAATTTCACTTTACCTCAGATTGAGGGCACTGGTGATGGTGCTCACCTGGAGCACCAAATCGACTAGGACTAGTACTGACACAGGGTGGCTCAGGGCTGCAGGAGTCCTGCCCTCTAGGGGGAGCCTGACCAGTCCCTCTGAATGCCTAAAGTGGGTTTATATTAGTCAGCCCTTGAGCAAATGCACAAGCTTCAGAAAAGCTAACAGGTGTCCAGACATAATGTAGCTGGGGACCTAGAATAATCCAGCACATTGTGCCATGACTGAAATCTGCTGCTGTATCTCACATATAAGGTGAACAGTGGAGCTTGTAATGCTGAAATAATTAACTGTGCATTCATATTAGTGCTAGTAGCCAGTTGATGCCTGACGAGATGACTGAGAGTTACACACAGACTGTGTCTGTCTGCAGGCAGGAGGGCAGAATAGTTTGTTGAAAGCAGTGATTTTTACCAGCTTTTTGTTAACATAGATTAGCAATTCCATACGTGAGCAGCATGCCTTAAATCGTTTGCTGTGTAAAATGCAGAATTTCACTTCCATATCTACAGTGTGCCCTGCAGTGCTTCTCTATATCCATATCTACAGTGCTGAGATGCATTGTACATCTTGATGGAACTGGGAAATTATTGTCTTTGAGTTGTACAGTAACAAATTCTTTCTGATCATTTTAGAACTTAAGTACATAAGAAATTTACAAACAAGAGGCCATTTCAGCCCATCAAGCTCGTTTGGGGAGAACATAATTAATAGCTCAAAGTTGTTAAATGCTTATCTAGCTCTGATTTAAAGGAACCCAGGGTCTTAACTTGCACTACACTAACAGGAAGACTATTCCATACTCTAACTACATGCTGTGTAATGAAGTGCTTCCTCAAATTCAGTTTAAAATGTTCTCCCACTAGAGCAATAGAAATTGCCAATAGTGTATTGTTTTAAATGAGCCTCCAAAAATAGCTGAAAGACAGATGACTAAATGTTATATAGTCAGTTTATAGAGCATAACGAGCCCCATAAACATTTCTAAACTTACATCAGCAATCAATTATTATACAACAACTTAATTGTCATCTCTGCTGAGTAGCTGAAACAGAGGTAAGGCCTAACACACAACAGCATTATAAAACCAGGAGAGTGGAGTTATATTGTCCCACGGAATCATTATAATATGGAGTCACAGTTTTACAGTATAGTATGACAGGACCACGGTATGGTACACTGGCTAGATAACCTACACCCTGTAGAACAGTGGTGCCCAAACAGTCGATTGCGGAGTAATTCTCAATCGATCACAAAGTGTGTTGCAAGCATCTGTGCACTTGCACCCATTTCCCAGTGTGCAACTAATAGTGTACTGTAAACATTTAGCACGCAAACATGTCAGAAGCCAAAAGATAAAAAAAGTATCATTTACAGTGGGAAGAGGATTATTTTTTGTTTACTCAAGTCCATATTCCTTATTTGCAATGTGAGCATGGCTTTACCAAAGAAGCGCATTTTGGAGTGGCATTTTGAAAAGATGCACAAAAGCTACGAGACCGAGTTCCCTACTACAACAGCCATGCGCAGCTGAAAAGTGCGAGAACTGAAAAGTCAGTTTTTACCTGCTGCGTCTTCCCAGTGTCGGTGGTCCCACTAAGGTGCAGAAATACATTTATTTACACTTTTTCAATTTGGAGAATGACCTGGATTTCTCTGGATTTGCTGTGTGCATGTTAACTATGTAGAAAGGCAATAGCTAGAGTAATAATTGAGTAACACAGTAATAGCTATGGTTCCCTACTTGAACTGGTAGACCTCAGCACACTGGTCACTCGAAAAGTAGATCTTGAGTTTAAAAAGGTTGGGCTCCTCTGCTGTATAACTATGTCAAGCATGGTGGCTTCTGGGTGAGGCTGGAATGCCACCTCTCTGCTAACATATCTCTAAAATGACGTGTAGTATGTGTGTGCCCTGAGATGGAATGGTGTCTGGTCCCATGGGCCCGGTGCTGCCCGGTATGGGTTCTAGCCCCTAACCTCCTGCAACAGTGACCAGGAAATCTAGCAAGAAGAAGAATGCACATGAATATAGTTCAAAGAGATATTTATAAGCAATATATTCAGAACTAAGCAGTATTTTTGTTGGAAAACACAGAAATACAGTAATCCTCCAATCAGCTCCTTTAGCATTTTAAGTGTAATGGGTAATGTTTAACGAGGACAATTAGCACAATAACAGGCTGATCTGCTGTACAATTCACTTAGGAGACATTTCAAACCTGGCAGGATTGAGCAGAGTTACTGCTATAAACTGTTAGGCTGAATTAGTCGCGTTAATGTTGTGTGTAATTATTGGGAAATCTGGAAACACAAAGGCAGGCCTGGTGGCTTTCTTACTTGGTTAATTGGCTGTAGGGCATTATGTTGACTGGTGTCCTCAGCACAAAAATAGCCCTGCTGCCAAAAGCACGTGACTCATCATAACTGCTACTTGTCCTCTGCATGCGACTCGTGGGCCAAACTTCCCCCTCAGCTTTTCTCCTTTGGGGTTTGTTGTCTTTGCTCATGTTTCTCTCTCTCGCCAGCATTTCATAGTAACTTTCATGGATGCCACAAGACATTATTTTCGCACTTTAAGCTGCAGATATTGTTTCCTTACCTTCAAAGAGCATCGACTACCCAGACACCTTTTAAAGGAGGTCTTTGGAAAAGCTACAAAGGCCCATGCTGATGAATTGCAGTGTACACACTCGTAATTCATAAAGCAGAGTCTTATTATTATGGCTGGTCCTGCATAATGGGAGGGTGTTGCCTGTCTCCATGCTGACACACTGAATAAATAACTCTCAAAACAGACAGTTATATGTGTAACCTAGCAACAAGAGAACACAGGCCTCCATCATTGCAAAAAGGGCTAGATCCTACACATAGGCTTATGTACATGACTATGACTAGGGTGTAGTTAATGGGAGAGCCAGACTCTGCTATGGCTTCCGAGGTCAGTGCTCAGAGATGCTGTGGACAGTTTAAGGTTGTTTGCAGGTGAGAACATGGAAACTATCTGCAGGGTGAGGGAGCCTTGGAACCTGTCATCCCATAATAAGAACTCACCACTACAGTATACTGCCCCTCCACATTGATAAATAGAGATTAATAAGCACCCAGAACTCTCTGTTCTGTAGGTACTTTCCTCCCTCTTGCATTGTAAAGTGGTACTGAAAGTGATTAGTTATCATTGTTAACACACTACAGCACAACAACAAACAGTGTCCTCTGCAAAGTGTGTTTGCATTTAACCCATATGTAACATAGCAGGGGGCAGCTAATTCAGGGAGCAGTATTTGAGCATAGTTCCTTACTCAGGGTATATTGCTGGGTTAGGATTTGAAACAGCAAACTTTCAATTACAAGTGTACTTCCCTAACCATTAGGCCATCGCTGCCCCTAGATCACAGAGACGTGGTGTCCAATGCTTGCCCAGCTGAGCAGGGATCTTTGTGAGTGATTTCCCCTCCGGTGGAGAAGATTGATGAGCTGGGCCTTTTCTATGAGCAATATCCACTATTATGGGGAAGACAGGAGAGCAGGACTCTCTCAATGAGTGATCTCTCCTTTAGTGAGATGATAACCCTTCATTCAGCAAGTAAAGCAGCTACCAAAGCACTCAAAAAATTAACCAAAAGAGCAACACAGTACCTGAATGTCCAATAAAACAGAAGATGGACATGTCTGGGAAAACCTCCTCTGCAGTACATTTTACTATCATGCATGTATATCATATTGTAACACACTAATGAATAAATCAAATTACCGTATTTTCCGCACTATAAGGCGCACCTAAAAGCCTTCAATTTTCTCAAAAGCCGACAGTGCGCCTTATAATCC
>JABFEA020000002.1:16996175-17006317 GCA_019775915.2 Cyphomyrus plagiostoma
AGGCGGAAATTAGCGGGAGGACATTTCAAACTAGATTTAAGGAAGCACTTCTTTACGCAGCGTGTAGTTAGAGTATGAAATAGTCTTCCTGATAACGTAGTGTAAGCTGAATCCTTGGGTTCCTTTAAATCATAGCTAGATAAGATTTTAACAACTCTGAGCTACTGGTTAAGTTCTCCCCAAGTGAGCTTAATAGGCCGAATGGGCTCCTCTCGTTTGTATAGTTTTTATGTTCTTATGTTCTTAAAGAGAGAAGTCACAGATGACGGAGACAGAGGAAAAGAAGAGGAGGAGATAACATCTCAGCATTGTAAGTATGTTGTTTTTGGCTCATGGATGATCATCCATCCAGTCTTGTCACCCACTGAACGATGGTACTGCCCAGGATAAATGATCAGGCAAACAAAAATGACCAGTAGCCTATCACTTCCCTTCAGTCTGTCTTAAAATCTCTGCACAGTTGAATTGAAAACATCTCATGAGGAACATAAAGAATATCAACTGAATGAAAAAGGGAAATAGAACAATACGACTAGGGGGAAAAGAGAGGGAGAGAAAGAAGAGATTGTGTTTGGGTGTTTGGCTGCATGAAGGACAGACTCATCTGTCAGCACAACTAAAGGAATCACACGCTGGTTCTGCTTTTCTGATTTCTGCACATTTCACACAAGGATACACAAGCAGTGAAGCAGAACATGGAACAATTGGACTTTAGGAGAACTGTAAAGCTTGGCTTGGCTTCAGGCTGATAACAGGAAGCATTTAATGAAACGTAGGAATCATTTAAGCTAAAATTTAGTGACACTACAACTTAATTTGCCGTAGGCAGGAGATTTTATGCTCAATGTTATAAATGTTTTAATTAGGAGAGGCTGCTTGTGGGTGGCGTGGAAGCTCACCAGGTAGTTTCCTCACAGCACTCTCACAGTTTCCTCACATTGCACCTCTGCCCTGTTTGCATGCTGGTGTGGGTTTCCGATGTGTAGCCCAAAGACATGCTGTAAATTTCCCACAGCAAATGATTGTATGTCTTTGTTTTGCAATAGACTGGCATCTTACCCAGGCATGTAAACTAAACTTCGCATGCATGTGTGGTTGGAAGATGGAGGAGTTCTTACTTTGTAATAAGTTTCAGATACATAGGAATCAGTATTTTATTTAAAATTTTTCAAGCCTACCTGAACATTTTGAGAGACTTACGTCCTTTATAACTCAACAAGCTAATCAGGGCTTTCTTTACCCCCTGCCTAGACAGCAATGTACTCCTTCTTGTTAAGCCCAAAGGTCTGTCATCTTAGATCTTCAAGTCTCCAGTGCAGGATAGGGCAAACATAGCTGACTCTTCACTCTATCTTAGCAACAGTCAAATAGATGAATAAACATTAAGTAACACATGGAAAACATTTCCGGACAATTGTTTTGATAATTGGGGGCTCTCCGGTGCTGGTTCAGTCCCTATTGGAACATGCTAGATTTGGAGATGAAGTGGTGTGATTAACTGGTGGTACAACCTAGATTAATCTTGGCTCCTGTTTTGGATATTTCTGTGAAATGGTGTGCAAACCCATTGCTTAATCACAAATCTCCACATAATAGCTGCTGCATGTCTACTTACCACAGTGCTGCTGCTTTGTAGCAGTAAAAGCTTGTAGAACTGATGGTACCTAGAGGCATGACTTATGGCAACCAAGAGGAGTAAAAGGTGACAGGGGCAATCTGTCCTCACGTAATCATGAAAAACATGCACAGACTAAGGACTAAGAGGATAGAGCCACTGCAGGAAATGTCTTCTAAATAACAGAAATGGTGCTTCAGTGATCTCATATATGTGGATTAGTTCATGCATTTTAAATACTTTTGTCCCACAGTATAAATCAAAGTGTCAAGTATTGCATGTATTGAGAGGCTATGGGAAATTTCTCATTGTCAGAATTTACCGATAGTATAATGAATTTGCTGATTTGAGAGACAAGTGGATTTACACAGGCACTAAGGGAACAGACCTTAAAAGACAACAGGAAGCGCATGGCGAGGGGGACAGCAGCCCAGTGTGCATGTCACTGATTACATTTTTGGCAGGGAGATCTGCACTAGATGAGGGGCCTCTTCTGAAGAGACCCGCAAAACCACCAGCACCAGCGCTTCCCTATATTCATAATACTGAGCTACAACTCAAGGATAAAATTGTCTTTTGTCTCTTCAGATGATTTTCAGAATTACAGAGGTAAAAATGTTTTGCTTTACAGCAGCATTTCCTCTTTGTCCATTTAAATATAGGAACAGCTTATGTGGATGGTGTTTGTAATCAGGAGTTTCCCCATTTCATTCAAAATGTAATTAAATGTACTGAAAGCAGCACTGGCATAAAATAGGCTGAATAATCCATTCAGACATTGACTGTCGAAAAGAAATGCTTTGCAAAAATGAGAAAAATAACATGCAGAGCATGTAATGGAAAAAAAAGTTTCCCAAAACTTCTTTTCCCTTAAGTTTGTCAGTACTGAGTTAATTTATAGCCCAATATTACTGCTTTAAAAACAGATTCTATTTATAATGATGCATATGCTGAATGTGATTTTTTCTCCTTTTGGAGAAATTAAAACAAAACTCTCCTTTTTCCACAACTCGTCTGGCTACAGCTATGGAAGCTATGCACACTATGGAAGGAGCGTGTGACTGTTTGTCAGTGTCACTGTAAGAAGGAAAACAGCAAGAGCAGCTCTTGGTCATGTTGTGAGTTTAGCTAAGTGAAGGGCAAACAGGGCAGGGCTGGTAACTGGGGCTGTGCTAGTGGACTGGGTGCTTCAGGCACCAGGAAAGGCAGCTTTTCAGGGTCTGGTAATAGTAGGAGGTTCATGTCATTGAAACCATTCCTAGGTCACTGAGGGGTCGATTCCCTCATGAAGCACGTAAGTCAAAAAGTGTTTAAAAGGTTACTCGTGTTTGTGTTCATCTTATTTTCCCTCATCAGCGCGGGTGTGCCCACAGCACTTAACCTGACAAAGAAGGCACGGTTGTACAAGAAGTATAATTCATTCACCAAACAAGAAAGGCAGGATAGGCCCTGGCTGATTTAAGCAACAAGCAAAACAGGGAACACGGAACAATCCATTTACATTTTAAGCCTAACTGAGATCTGCAAAAGCCCTTTTATTTTGAAAATGAAAGCATGGCGGCAGCCTACTACGCTTATATTTGGCCATTCTTAGGAACATGAGAATACTTTGACAAAAAATGAAATGTTGCAGTGAAATACGGTATTTGAATTTTGTGCAGAGAAATTATTTGGCTGTGATACAATGATCCCACAACCATTTTCCCCAAATAAGCAATACTGTTGCTGTTTTAAGATCAAATAACACAAAATTAAAAAGATCAAATTATTTTTCAGCTTTACTATAAGTAACCCACAATAGATGATCAATTAGCATAATAAGATACATTCATTTCTTCAATTGGTTAGTATTGTCAGTTGTTTTACTCTGCACGTGATTAACTACAACTGAGGTAAAATCAACATTTTAGACACCATTATGGTAACACTTTTCTTAAGGCCATACTTTTAGTAATTTATAAACACTTTCATAATGCATTGCAATGCATTCATGAAACATTATTGTCACGTCCCACTCCGAACGAGCCAAGTGTGTGCCATGCCCGCTTCGTTACCGCGTGTTTTTACCTGATGGTCCTCACCTGTGTCTTGTTCTGGCCTGCTTATCCCCTGTATTTAGTCTTCATCTGACGTCCAGTCCGGTAGATCCGGCATTGATGTTAGTGTGTCTCTGTCTGCCCTGAACCCTGAATAAAACCTGGTTTGTTCGGATTCCCGCTGCCTGCTTTGGTGCTTCCCTACGCAGCGTGACAATTATAAACAAGGCTATAAATATTTATCTATATCATAAAACTTTATAGTGATGTGTATAATGCATTATGAATGCTTTATGAAGCTCTCATAACCGCATCATCCATAAATGCACTATAGATACCTTTATAATGCATTATAATGGTCAGTATAAGCATGCTGAATTATAAAGGTATCTATAATGCATTCTAGATGAGAGCTTCATAAGTCAGTCATAATGCATACTGGCTACTTTTATTCATATTTATAGTCATGTTTATAATGTTTTATGAATGCATTATTTTTATGATTGTTACTATATTAGTTTTGCTTGGATATTAACAGTTGCATTGAGTAAATAAAGCACAACAAATTCCATTCTGTTTTGTTTACATTTCAAACTGTAAAGTGACAAAATGTGATTTGTTTTTAATGCCCTGGAAAAAGACAATATGTATTGTGTGGTATGTCGCCCATATGGGGACAGGCATGTTAACTGAAGAGACATTTTTAAATTTAGATAATAACATAATATGTTCATTACTGCTTTAGCAAAACTGTAACTAAAGTGGAAAATGCAAAAACACAAACCTGAGTACAACTTTTGAGGGCAAATGTTTATGACATGGCTGCAAGTCCATTCAAATGGAATTGACAACAGGCTACGGAAATTTACAATAACAACTAGAACAACTCCTAGAGTAGGAGTCATCACCTAGCAGACTCCAGTTGTAATCCAGACCTAGAGACACACACACACACACACACACACACACACACACACAGACCACTAAGCATTTTTGTGATGGTAATAAACTCATCTTTCACAGTTAGGTGGATTTTGAAAAGGCACAGTGTATCCTGACCAGCAGAGCTGCTGTCCATTCATGTTGAAAGATGTGAATGTGCAAACTAGTGGAGCAGCAGGCATGCAGACCAGGCAGATGCAATAAATGTATCAGATCTAAGATCAGAAAAGGCAATAAAAAGAGTGTTCAAGGATGAGTGGACATAGAATTATGGTTTTATTCTCCACCAACAAATTCAACAAGACCTATTTGTTTGATCTGTTGGGTCTGATATTTGAAAATATGCTTACATTTAAGTAAGAAGACTTCAACTGAAACCCTTTAATAATGTTGAAAATGACCAATTGTATTTTTGTCATGAAGTCCCTGGAATCATAGATTGTGCAAAATCTTGTTCCTGGTTGGGACCTCACCGGAGGCAAAGGCTGAGCAAGTAGACCGTGAAATTTAGCTAAATACCTCTTTCCTAGAGGCATAACAGATATCTTGATTTGTTCCATGTGAGAACCGACATACACAAATGCTAAGAAATACAAAGTTTCACTGGTACACATGCAGCACCATGTGCATTCATATAACAAGCCGGGGAAAGCAGGACATTTCTGCTGAAATGGTGCTTTTCAGCTTTCATGCTTATCTTAAGTAGGTCAGTCAGATGATAACTGAGAGTATACCAAGCCTGCAAAAAGGCAGCTTATCTCAGTTTTGGCTTTTATGCTTGACAAAAAAGTGGTATCTGTGCCAATGGAAAAAATATGCTATGTACTCTTGCCATGTTACAATTACAAAAGTTCAGGCCATGTTTTGTTAGCAATCTCTTCTCAGCAGAGTCCTCTGACCTCCTGCACCTCTTCCAGAAGGATTACACATGGTTATTGTAGGATGATCTGTTCTCCCTTCTCAGATATTAGACAACCCCATCATACCCCCCCTTCATAGCCTGCAGGGTCTGGTTAACCCCCCTGTGTTTGCACACAGTGCTCACAGTTATAGGCGTGTGTAACCCAACTCTCCTCATTTCCTTGACTCAATGCCGCAGGGCCAGAATTCAACAGAATTGAACCCTAGCCTCTGACTGCAGAATTGAAGTGATCCTACCCTTCAGGCTGACAGTCAGCTCATAGGAAGAGGACATGCACAGAGATCATATAACAAAAGCTACAGCCCCTTATGACCAAATTTGTACTTCAAATTTGTAACTCCACTAATATCCCTGAGGTTTTCCTATCTTGCTAAGGTCGCTGCTGTATATTCCGCTCCATGTTTAAGCCGGGAGAGGAGACTCAAAGGACACATTTACAGTACGCACACTGTCAGACCAACTGTGGGGAAACTAAATTCTTTTAACCCCTTTTAGCTTACATTATCCCCATAAGATCAATTAAATCCATCAGAATACTTTCGCTATACTTACTCATCATTGCAATTTTATCTATAGCCATAGCTTCTTATCACCTTGCTTATTTCTAGGAGCCCCACCTACCCCCTTCTCCCCAAGTCAAAGATTGCACCAATCAGAGCTACTCCCATATACATGATGGCTGCTCAGGCCAACTTATACTAGCACAAATTACTAAAACAGGATAAAAGTAATTGGTTCAAAGCTGAGACCTTGGGGGAAGTTCTGCTTGGGACAAGCATTTGAATCATGGTCTCTGTAAGGTGACACCAAGGCCACATAACCAGTCTTCACAAATCCTTACAGTATCCTGCCGTAAAGGACCGTGAGGCATTTTCTACATTGCATACAGGTGCACAGTTGGGCTGCTGACCAGACAAACGTTTAGATGAGAATACACCAGGGGTCACCAACCTTTTTGAAAATGAGAGCTACTTCATGTGTACTGAGCCATACGAAGGGCTACCAGTTTGAGACGCCCTCCTAATCTAAAGTTCATGTATAAAAAACATGTTTTTTAGATATTGTCAATGTCAATTCTATATAAATGCAAATGTGATTAAAGAAGAATAGCAACAGGATACAATTAAATTATAGATGCTGCTCACTGGTGAGTTGTGCTAGTTTTAGAACAGGTACCCAGGCGACTCATGTGGTACTTGGGGGCGTCCTGGTGCCCGCGGGCACCATGTGCGTGACCCCTGCTCTACACCATCAAATACCAATAGAACAAATACTTCTGGAATAATTTAACCTTGCATGGAAAATCACTCATGAAATTCAAAGTATGCAATTCTGGATGATACCAATTTATTATCAGGACAGACAAGTCCTCTCATACTGTACACCCTCTCATGCTATTAATGAAAGTAACCTACTGTTCTGACCAATGAATACATCTGAGTATTTTATTGGTGCTGGGTGGAAACAGGCAGATAGGTGAGAGGCAGCTTGGGGATGACGGTGAAGGGTGGGCCAGCGTCCAACACCCCCAGGGGAAACTGGAGTTAAAGGCCATGCTCAAGGGGCCAATCACTCTCCTACACACAGGATTCAAACCACAACCTTTGATCACATCCATTTCTGCTATGATTTGACCTTATTATGCATTATAAAAACTTCATGGGCTATACACTGCCAGATCTGAACCAGATTGGGAAGAACTTGAGCAAATTTCTTCCTTAAGCCCATAGTAGCCCTTTGATGTCTGGGACGCTAACTTAAACCTTAGCTCTTTCCCACCACCTACCCTTGAAATAAGAACCAGTTCTAGCAGACAGCTATGAGGGATGGATTCCCCAGGAGGGAGGAGACTACTGGAGCAATTGCACCCACAGCAAGAGAATGAAAATTTCAGCCACCACCTCTTCTCTCACCTCACTGACTTTGAATCGCAGAACAAATTTAGGAACAGAAATTTCTCATTCGGGAAATGAAACCAACTGGCTTCTTTCTTCTCCTATCACAGACAGCACTTAGAATGTGCTTCAAAAAATGTGCAGCCAGGCATTGACAATTTGTCCTGCTTTCTTTCAGAATCCTGCCTGTAATATAATTATTTGCTCTTCTTTTGTCTCTTCTTTATTGTGGTGCAGCCAAATTATGAGAAATAAGAGACCACTCTATATTTTTAGAAATCTGAATGGTTAAATCCTAGTTTAATTCTGCTTCTGCTGGTGAAAGGCTACACTGCAGGGCTGCTTCCCGGCTCAAAGTTTCTAAGACCGCACACAGAACAAGGTGAAGCAGGAGACACTAGCAATAATCAAAAACCAGCCAAGTAGAGAGCAGAAGCAACGTTCTAATGACAGAGATGACTGTCAACTTATCCCACAGTGCTTTATGAACCAAAGAATGACATCAAGTGCCCTTCAAAAACAATGGGAAACAGTAAGTACTGGTGTGAAGCTAGGATAACTCATATCAGATGGCTAGAAGTAGGACTGAAGACCTATAAAGCAAGGAAGAAGCCCTTCAGTAATGAGAAACTGGGAAGAACCAGGCTGTAGTTTGCAAAAAAATATATACCGTTCACACATGCACACTCATAAATTTAGAAACGAGTAAAACAAAAAATTGTACCGTGGTCTCTTAATATTTCCGTGGCTGTATCTGCTGGGACGTAGTGGTGGTACTGAGGTTAGGAATCTGTGCCTGCACCTGGAAGGTTGCTGCTTCAAATCCTGTGAATGCCCAGAGTGATTGTACTCCATTGGGCCCTTGAGCAAGACCCTTAACCTGCAATTGCTTTATCCTGGGTATGACATTAATGTACATCCAGCCCTATAAGGAGGTCCTCCAACTTACAGTGAATAACTTGGGGGTTGGTGGCAGGATTGGTACTCCAGCCACTGGTAAAATCCTCACATTGGTCCATTTGCACTAGTGTGATGCCGAGGTATTGCCCGTCACATGGCTACAACCTCGTTTTCATCCCTGAGGTGGTTTGACATAATGGCGCGTGTGAGAACGTACTGTATCAGTGCATGCTTCTTACCTCCGTATCTGCCAATGCATAAGGTGCCAAATTATTTCACTTTAACTTTTAATAGTAACTTTTAGATATAGCATAACTTGTGACTTTCTGCAAAAGTACTAGGGTGCACTCAGTATCATGCTCATACTCAGCTGCACTGTTATAACTACAGCAGAAATATTGATTAAATAATTTCAATATACTATTAACAAACTTGGGTAAGTTTGCATGAAACACATTAAATGAATAATCTTTGGGAAATTTATTTAAAATGAATGTTCCAGCTCTTCCAGTTGTGAAAATACATTACAATGGCAAATCAGAGAAAGAAATGAGAAAATACCAGGGTCCAAAATGATTCGGAAGTCCATTCCAGGAGAAAATGCCATGGCAGATTGACACCTGTCAGGTCAGGCAGGTGCTCAGTTTGGAGTATTTGCCCTGACTCAGGACTATGCCCCGATGCCTGTGATCAGAAGGTTGTGAGTTTGAGCCCAGCCTCAGCACATTTGAGCAAAGCCCCTAACTCTTAGTAGTGTTGTAGTCAAGACCGCTTAAACCAAGACCAAGACATTGCCAAGACCAGAGGTATCAAGACCAAGACAGTGCCAAGACTTGAGGGTACCAGTGTCATTACTTGTTAAAAAAAATTCATGTTATCTTTTCAATCATATTGTCCATATGTCTCTCATTTAAAATCTCCCAGATTTGTCATAGTTACGAGGCTTGATGGAAAATAATATTCTCAGCAATCCTCTCCTATAATCATTTTATCAGACCTCAAAAGAGATGGGATGTATCAGAAAGATGTTCATATTAAGTCTCTTATACCAGGGACATAGGCCTCGGGTAAGCTATGAATACGGCTATACAGTATAATGATCCTTTGCTTATAATTGAAGGGAATGAGCCTCCAGATTGACTTGCACCTCCAAGACCGTGCTTTCTAATGAATGTAAAATACCTAATTTATTCGAATTATAATTATGCTATAGACATCGCGGATATTTTCGGACATTTCTTTGCCGACTTCGCTATGATGCGATGTGTATGATGTGTGTGGACTGTGAAGCGCTGACAGTGTCCGATGAGAAAATGTATACAACGTTTTTAAAATAGATGCATTTTAAAATGCATTAATGACTGGTTGCATTTGAACTGAGGCGCATAATAAATAATGATACTGTTC
Organism: Cyphomyrus plagiostoma; assembly: GCA_019775915.2. Lineage (NCBI taxonomy): Eukaryota > Metazoa > Chordata > Actinopteri > Osteoglossiformes > Mormyridae > Cyphomyrus > Cyphomyrus plagiostoma. Next base: position 17,005,893 of record JABFEA020000002.1, read on the forward strand.
TGTGAGGATGTGATGTTCTCTTTTTTCCCCCCATCCCATCGAGACCGCTATGTCCAAGACGAGACCGAGACCAAATAGAGTCAAGACCAAGAGAAGACCGAGACCACAAAAACTGGTCTTGAGACTGGTCTCAATGTAACCATATCAGACTCGGTTTCTTTTATGTGTTTACTGAATCGAGGAAAAGTTCCCCTCCACTACATGATAAAAATGTTGCACTAACTGTTATACCCTACTGCTGTTAAAAGATAAACTGTGTCGCGAAAATACTACGTCACTGACATTACTTCGGGAAAAATAATAAAACAGATGTTTATTCATTTTGGGAGTGAACGGAGTTGTCCGAATGCTGGTTTGTATTCTATCAATAAAGTTTGACTGACTTATCTGACTGTTTTGTTGACATTCCCTTTAGCGCAGCTCCG
>JABFEA020000002.1:17006417-17040409 GCA_019775915.2 Cyphomyrus plagiostoma
TCTAAAGAATGCTTTCAGCACCTTGTTGAATCAATGCCACATAGAATTAAGGCAGTTCTGAAGGTGAAAGGGGGTCATTAGTATTAGTATGGTGTTTCTAATAATCCTTCAGGTGAGTGTATGTTAAGTTTATAATTTGACATCAAAGCATAGACATTGGAAAATGCAGTTTGGAACACTTACAGAAACATATTAAGCAATGGTGGCAGTTTGTTTTGATCCCAGATATCTGATCACCAAATTCTTGGCTACACAAAGATGACTAAATGGTGTAGTTGCTTTTATGGTGCTGGTGAGGATGTATCTGGACCGTGTTTCACCATAGTGTTGTTCATCAAATTGCCATGCAAATGCAATTTGAATATGCGGTAATGCGGCTACTAAGAATGTGAATAGCGATCTTCAGGTGACAGCGGTATTACACACCCCTGATGCAGGTGAAACAAAGTAAGGTGACATGGTTTACTTTTATCCTATTTAACCTAATTTCAACTTTAATACTTCTGCCGTTTTGAAAAGAAGACGGATTTAGTCAGCGTTTTTTTCACGTTTCTCCAATAAGATTTCAGCGAGTTATGCACTGAAATACACGGGAAAGATACACAGCATCGCTGTCGATGCCCTCATCCCCAGAGGGCTAAGCCAACATTGAGGATGATACCAATGGCATGCCCTGTCTCAAGCTGGCATTGAGGGTGACACGATACACCCCGTCTTACCTTGTAAAACTACAGTCAATGGTAAAGGGTTCCATTCCACCATCAAAAGCTCACTAATGGGATTTACACAGACATGTCCTTTCTCCCTTTACACAAATACCAAAACACAGCATGCAGGCAGCAGGTTCTATGTGCTGTAGGCAAGTAACAATGAACTGCAAATTGGTTAAAAATTGATGTAAATGTATGACAATTTAAACAGGCTGAAAGTGGAAAATGAATTGCTACTTTAGGAGTACTTCACAGTCTTTAACAGAAAACTGGTGCAATATTACATATGATTTCGTGACGTCAGTTCGATGTCAGATGTCACGTGCTATTCACGTTGACGTCGCACATCAGCTTTTCGTTTTGAATGAATGAGAGATGGCGAGCAAATTTGAAATTCAGGATGCACCGCTGGGCAGCACAGTGGCACAGTAGTTAGTGCTGCTGCCTCATAGAAAGAGGGTTTGGTCCCAGGTCCTTTCTGTGTGGAGTTTGCACGCTCACCCCATGTTCACATGGGTTTTCGCTGGGGTCTCCAGTTTCCTCCCACGGCGTGCAGGATAGGTTGATTGGTGAGTCTAAATTGGCCTTGTAGGTATGTGAGTGTGAGTGTGTGCGCCCTGTGCCGTGTTGGCGAATGCCCAGGGTTGGTTCCCACCTGCGCCCATTGTTCCCAGGATAGGCTCCGGTCCCCCCCGCGACCCCAGTTGGGATTAAGCGGTTTCAGTATGGATGGATGAATGGACACACCCCCGATCTTAAATAGGTTGTGTGGCAGTATTTTAGCTTTCTGGTAATCACAAACCAAAAAGGCAAGAAAAGCACAAACAAGAAAAAAACTGCATGCAAACATTGTAAAAGACTGATAACACACACAAATAGCACAACGAACATGTTTCAGCATAACCATCGGCAACACAGTGAGCAAATTCACCACTGCCAGAGCGAAGATTATTAAAAAGGCAAACCATGCTAGAAAGCTGCACACGCAAGCCTTCATTTATTTGTTTTAAGATTTTTTTTTTTATTTACGTATTTTGATTAGGGATTTTTTAAAACAGTATTTTATTAAATTTCAGTTGCACTGTTAAGAAGAGGACATGTTTTGCACAGCTCAGAAAAATAAAGGAATATTTTTGTATAAATTTGTCTGCAGCTCATTCTGTTAAAAAATCGGGAGCAAATCGTATCGTGAATCCTATCGAATCGTGAGTTGAGTGTATTGTTACATCCCTACTTTGCTGTTTAAATTTCCTTACCTTAAAAATAATATCAGTGCTATGAAAAATAAACTACACTTGACTAGTCAAAAAAATTGTGCATTTGTCCATTTTTTGTCAGGAGCAGAGGTAAAAAAAAAAAAAAACTGAACTAAGGGCAAGGTAGAAGGAAGGCCGAACTTCACAGCCTCATTCAGCTCTCAGGGCTAAGATAAGATATAATTCACTTTGCATACTAGGGTGTCAATTCCTCTCTAACACATTTTATATGTTAATATTAGAAATGGAATGTGAACCATAAGCTTATGTGGAATGGACTCGACAGACATGGAATTCAATGAAAAACTTCATTCTTCCTGGTGACTAACAGATGCATGGGATGCAGGGATTGTTTGGAGAGATATATTGTGCACAGGTCAAAGAATACAAAGACCCAGTTTAGAGTCTAACTCAGATGAGCACCTGGTCAGTGCCCAGCTCGCCCTCTCCCATACACACGAGCAGAGGTTCTTCTCCCCAGTCACGTCTTCCCTGTCTGACATACAGGACCTGAAGTTCCAGCCACAGATTCTTGTCTTTTTCACCAAGTGGGTCCTTACACTGCTTCACTTGCTTCATGCACGGCTGTGCTCTAAAGGTCAACATAGCTCTAATCTTTGCTTTAAGAGGGACTGGCCTGGAAACCACTTGAGTATTTCTTAAAAATGGCAGTCTACTACAACACTTGCAACATGCATGATGTGAATAAAGAACTAAATTAACAGAAACTCTATGTCAATAAAAATAAAGCATGGGTTTTTAAACCTGGACATTGGATAAGCAGTTATGGAAAGGCAGACCTTCAAATGGAAGGTCTGTAAACCAGCTGTTGTGAAAAATGATAACAGAAGTCTGTAGACCACAGTGTCTACCTTTGTCACAGAAGGTAGTGTGCACCTTTCTCACAAAAGATTATGGGTCACAAGGAGGTTTTGGTGCTTTATTTTCATATAAATCATTGGCAAACCTCCCAGAAATATGTAATGCCTGCAGCTGCTGTTTAGGCTTATGTAGATTTCGTCCATCTATGGATGAGACATCCGGCACATTTGCAAGGGTCGATTGATGCTATTTACCTGCCACCTTATACTGAAGGACTGGTGAAGCAGCATAGAGTCTAATTCACATCTGGACCTCACTCCTAATGTACAAAGGAGGACATGCATCATCTTCACCTCCAAAGAGATTCCAAAGGGGCTGAAAGTTGCTCTGACACCCTAGTACGCAAAGCTTAGGACGAATCTCAGAAGCAACAGAATGAAAGCCCCAGTACACCACTCTCACAAGCAGAGTTACTTAGATTTATGCATGGATAAAAGTGCAGTGACAAGAACGATACACAATACATGAGAATGCCGTAGCGGATTCACTCTACCTCCATTCTCTATTCTGCTTACCCAGCAAGGGTGGAAGTGCAGAAACAGAGCAAAACCTGTTAGTTATTTTCCAAACTGATTCCCTTTGACTGAACTGAGACCAACTCCGCTGTATAGAAATCCATGCTCTTCAATGAATGGGGACTTTAGCACAGAGCCGCCAGTCCTTTACTTGCAGAAGAACAGTAAGGGCACCGCTGCCCTCAACACAGACTCCTATGCTCTGACAATGATCTTAGGCTTGCCTGCAATGTACTGATATGCACCCTATTATCACCCCGGGCTTGGAGAGACCAAGGACCCCACTGAACGCCAACTAGGAACTGATGGTGTTAACACTTCCAGTGCCTTTAGTACAAGGTCACCCATGACTGCATAGCATCAGGGCTTAGACTCAAACACAATCTGCAGGCATAGGTAAGGTCAGGCGTGACCAACAGTGATAACAAAGACTCCGGGATTAATGAAATATACCTCTTTGTGAGTAATAGGATATAATGATTATTGTTAGAAGGTGGTTTTGCATTGCTGTACTACAGTACACCTAACCAAAATGATAAAATCATAAAAAGTAGCAATTCTGTTGCTTTTTAAGAGGAAAAAAAAATCTCATATAAGAATCTATTTTTCTATATATTCCTTCAGCTTTAATAACAGACCTATTTCTGGGGTCGTTTTGACAAACTGTGGTTAACAGTTTTACACCTAATAAAGCATCAGATAGATGCAGCTACATGAATCAATTTATTGTGCCAGCAAACCTGAAGCACATGTCCTGTGAGATTGGTGCACAGTCGTGACTAACTCCCTGACTTCATACGAATTTCCAATCGCTTTGCCCACGTCCTGATTTTGCAAAACCCCCCAAAGCCAGACAGAAATGTGTAAATCTGTCATGTTTTCACACAGCTTAGACTGAAACAGGGGGGGAGTTTGTGTGAAATGAAAGCTGGGAACGGCACTGTGCCTTTGTTCAGCAGGCAACTTCACCTCCATGCCCAGAAGTACATCCAGACCAGTGGAGCAAAGCAACAGGGCAACACTGGCAGCAGCAGAGGACCAATGGCCTGGCATGGATCTAAGAGTTATAGGGTGTTTGGTCATATGACAAAGGAGACACAGGTCTTTGATAGACAGGATAACTACTTTGGTTTTTGATTTGACTATTCTGTTACATCCCGGTCATCGCCTATATTAAGAGATTGAAGCTACTTGAAAACAGAATGTTGTTTAAATATGTCTTATATATTCAGTGTATATACCGTGTATATATATGGAAAAAGAAATTAAAAAAAGAAATATTCTGTCACAGCATTGGTGCATGTGTGTTTTTTTTTTATTTGCGAAAAGGACAGCATGGCACGCAGGAGCAAATTAATCTCTCAGATTTGTGAGCATCGGGGAATTACATGGTTTTACCGTATGATTCTGAACATCAGTAATAAAGTTTTTCTTTTCAGTCTCTATCAGGTGTCATTATTAACTGTATGATTTAACTGTTGTCCAGTTCAAAGAACAACATGTTCGTATTAGGGGTGTTGAAATTAATCTCATAATCGATGCACTGCGATGCAGACGTGGACGATTCTGCATCGATGCAGTGACAGAACATAATTGATTATATCATAATGACATTGCTTGGTGATTTCCTGGCGGCGGCATAAAATTCTAGTTAAAAAGTAGTTCCGGTAGTGACTGTGGCTACCTGATCTGAGTACAGTGCTGCTCCGTGTAGGAGTAATGGGGCTTTCGATCATTTCACTCCAAGTCGGAACTCGGATGAAAACACCACGAAACGTCGTGAAAAACGTTACTTCCTGTCGGAAACACGCCTCATTTATGACGTCGGACAAGATTTTGTTGTCCAAGTTGCAACATGGCGGCTTACACACTCAACAGAAATTATATTTAATAAATCTTTAAAAATGTTTATTTTGTTAAATGTATTAATAGTTATAAATGTAACTGCACGTGTTCGATTTAGAGAATACCATTTTTTTGTAACTTGCTAGTGTCTTTGGTTTGTTAGCATCTCGAAAAAAGAATATTGCTATGAATGTGCTAAAATATTTTTATAAAAGCTTTTAATGCGGTTTGACTAGTTCGTGTTTCTTGTTTGTTTGTCTCTCTGAAAAAATAATCTCACTCCAAATCTGCTAAAATATAAAGCAACAACACACAGCAGCACGTTCATGGAGGCAGCCATGTTTGTTCCGAGATGTGGGTAGCTCACAGTTTCTTTTTACATTTGGATAAACTATGTCTATATTCTTTGTTTCTGTTTACAATTTAATGCAATGTCACAATTTCTGTTTACATTCTCAGGTTAAAAAAAAATGGGAGCTTACATTTCAATGCTTGTATTTGTATTTAAAAATATAATGTGAAGTAATGTAGAAAAATTGATGGGATGCATAGTGATGTACCGTGATGCATCAAGATATTGAATCGAATCAAATTGCTGACATGATAATTGTAATTGAATCGTGAGACCAGTGAAGGTTCACACCTCTAGTTCGTATATCCACTGGCCAGGAGGAGTTGGTGATTTAGTTGACTAATGTAAGTAATTGTTCACAATGGATCAGTAGCATAACTACCCCATAACTACTTTTTTTGTTTGTTCTGGAACAATGTTGTCCTGTTTTGGTAGTGTAAGTGAACAGTGGGTGTGATCATACATGACAGAATCATACATGACAGAAGACAGAATCAGCAAGATTTTCAACCAATTCAGCCTACATATATTGCAAACACATGCAGTTCCAGAGGGGACAAGGCCCTTAAAACTGGAATTTGTGAAAGCAGTTATGACAGAATTCAAAACAACAAGTGGCTGTTTAAAGCGATTTGACAGTGAAAGCAGCTGCCATGCCAGCGGGTGCCTGGGAACACGCTTCACTGGGATGGACTCAGCCTCTCACTGCAGCTGAATATAATGAAACACTCTCAGCTCTATCATAACAGCCTCTCAAAACAGCCCTTAGTATATAGCAAGCAATAGAAGTGGGTCATAGAAGAGGACTGCCTCTATCTACAGCATGAAGGTGTCCGAGGGAGAATGCCCGCTCAGTCCAATCTGGTCTGTTCTGAAGGGCTGAGTCATCCATCTCATTTATCCACCTCTTGGTGGTGCCTCCAGGAGCCCTGGGCAGGCCTGCAGACTGGCTCCACAGGCATGCGGCAGGCCTGCCAGGAGGCAGAGATTCTCTGAATTTCCCTCAGCTGAACATTGATTTATTGACCACTTTGAGCTTTTCAGCTAAAAATGATCCTCCTCTGAGGGGTATATTAAAATATTAAAATGTAGGATGCCTGCCCATTTCCATTGGAACTGTTTTTATTCTTATATTTTCTAAGACCTTTTCTCAAAGTAACATGTCCCCAGTAAATGTTGGCAAAACATTTTGATTTAAAATTGCTTCTTTTGCATTCTGATCCTTCTGATTTCTTTGGTGACATTTTTTTGGTGAGCCAGCTTTCACAGACTGTTAATCACAGATAAGGGGACAACATGTGCATATTAACACCCATATACTCTTATTATGGACTTTTAAATACTCAATGTCTGTCTGTTGCATTCCAGCTCTAGCTGTGCAACTCCCTGCATGTTTTGTGTAGGATATTCTGTCATTACTACTGCAAAACACATTGGTGTATCCTACAGGCCACATGAATATAAAAGGAAATACTAGAAATTCAAATTTGCACATTTGATATAAAACCTTGGTGGATGTGATTATTGAGAAGTGTGCCAGACTTCCAGATGCTGCCCTAGTATGAAAATATCGCTTTTACCCGATAGCATGAATAGAAAATACACAGCGTCAACATCAAGCAAGTACCTCTGTTTTCACCAATGGTTCCAATGGAAACAAACACTAAGAAAAACACTGAGGAGAAGTTTGAGGCCTCTTAACAATGCAGGCCATGCTTGTCACTGTTTCCCTTGAATCCAGGAGCTTCAAACGGCCACTTGTTGGTTTTTACTGCTATATTTACATATTGCAGATTTCCAACACATTTACTTGTCCTGTTATTTTAATGCTGTTGTGCTGTTTTTTCTGCCTTTCATTCCATTCCACAATTTTTCCTCACTAATGTATTTTTCCCCAAATTGTCTCCTCACCACAAACTATCCATCCATTTCCTTAGGCTCTCCTGAAATGTACTTATTTTCAGTAGAATTATGGTTCCTTTCTTGAAAATAACACATGGAACCTGAGCGCCTGCCCCAGCTTGTGTTCCCACCCTGTCCATGTAATGCATATCAACTGTAGTTAACATCTGATGTTCATGCTGACATGGATTAAGAAAATTGCATCCCATGCATCCCCTTCCCAGTTTACATTCAATCCCATGTAATCCAAGGCCCAGTGAGCCCTTTTGAGTAAGAGGTCCATCAGGGGCCACAATGCACTAGAGTGGTATAAATAACAAAGTAAGCAAGCCAGAAAACAAAGAATCAAATAAACATGTACACAGAAGCAGTCCACGATAAGAGACAAAAGAGCCAAATTAATGCTGTATCACAGAGAAGAAATGACAAATAGGATCACGCAAGGTCTTCATACTGGAAGGTGCATGCAGAAAAATGACAACTATTTTTTGTCACTCTCCAAGAAGCTGATTTGCATTAGCAAAGCATGTGTCTGTTCCATTATCAACAGCAAGTACATAAAAAAGTAAATAAAGTAACCTAATTAGCATGTCTGAACTTCAAGTGAGTGCTATTTATTAATTAGCTGAAACTTGTACGTGCTCTCTGCTGGCTGAAGCCTTTAACTTGGTTTTCCCATTGCACATAGTGCCCAGTTTTAACACACAAAGCAGGAATTAATAAAAACAAACTTGTGATTCTAAAATCTGTACCCCAAGAATCCTAGATGCCAAATAAGAAGGAAATTCACTGTCACATACTAGATCTCTGTCACTTTGGGCGCTTTTCCACTGCATAAAATACGGTACTTTCAGTACAGTACTTTCGCTTTTCCGTTGACTTCCGGTCAAGTACCAGTACCGAAAGCACCAAACCAGCTAGGTTACTCCTTTGGTGCTTCAGTACTTTGGGGGGGGGGGAGTGACAAACGTATTTGCTGTCGATTGATTATGCAAATAGCCTGCCGCTGAAACACAAAATACACACAGCAAACAGTGAGAAACAAAATAAAGAGCAGTAAAAACAAAAATATTAAAAAAATAAAAAGGAAGGATGGACAAACGAAGAAACACAGGCTTTAATCGCCATTTGGTCGGATGAACAGATCCAGTGGGATTTGGATGACATGACCTGGAATAAAAAAGTATTTGCCGTAAAAGCAAGCCGCTTGGAAGAAGTGGGGCACACGTGAAACACCCAACAATGCTGCTTGAAAATCAAAAAACTTAAGCAGGACTACAGGAAAGTGAAGGATTATAATAACATGTTTGAATTCAGCCAAAGCAATACCGTGTTGCGCTTTGTGATGATGTCAGTCAGGGGCGATCACGGATGATGTCATTTGGCGCTGGTACCAGTTTTTGCGCCAATGGAAAATTGACACAAAAGAAATACCATTCTTTTGGTACTTTATGGAAGTGTGATTCGTCACTTCACAGAACACATTTCCACTGCACCAGAGTCCATTGGCGGCGTGCTTTATACCACTCTATCCAATGCCTGGAGTTGTGCTTGGTGATGGGAGGCTTGCATGCAGTGGATGGATCTACACCCTATTATCACTATTATCACCCAGGGCTTGGAGAGACTCTAACATGCAGAGCCTGGGGACCCCACGGAGAGGCAACCAAGAACTGATGCCCATGTCTGATATAAACAGCCAGCTGCTGAAAAGCCTCGATGGTGCTTTAACACCATATAATCCCATTTCATGAAGTTCCCTGTGATAGTGTTTGTGCTGGGGTTAATGCCAGAGGAAGTCTGAAATGCATTAGTTATTGAGTCAGCAAAGCACTGGTGACTGTAATGCACTATGCACTTCAGCACTCGGCAATCTGCTATTTTGTTTCTGTTGTTTTTAATGCTTCCACTTTGCGATCATGCCACTTACAGTTGACCATGGAGTGTCTAATAATTGATACTTTATTTATTCCTGTGACAAAATTTTCTTCACTCCTACCTCAACTCTCCTCAACTCTACTTAGAGTAATTTGTCTGTGAAGGGCAGCCACCCTTAGCAGTGCCCAGGAAGCTGGCTGTTAAGGGCCATGCTCAAGGACCTGCAGATGTGCTGAGGCATAGGCACATGAACCAGCAACTTTATGATTACAGGCACACAGGCTTAGCCCATTGAGCCACACACTGCCCCACAAACTAGCAGCGAAAACCTGTCTGTAAACCTGACTGCATGCTTGGTGCTTGATTTTATATACCTGTGGCAATGGGTCTGTATAAAACAACTGAATTCAATGATTAAGAGGTGTGTCCCAATGCTTTTGTCAATACAATGTACTTCTCATAAGAAAAATGTGAATCAAAAAAAGGAACGAAAAGCAAAATCACTACAATTTCTCTTTTACTCGGGGATTTCCCTCTGTTCAGGAGATAAGAGGACATGAGAGTAAGAAAGGCAGAGAAGAGAAAATCAATCAGTCTCGCATGGACAACTATTAACTGTGATCCGTGGATGTAATTACCCAGATTGACTGGAATTGACTACAGTGGCATGTTTTTAATTAAACTGTGCCCTAGGTATTCTTAGAACTTTTAAAGTAAACGTGTACATTCTACTGCAAATTATAGGGGTGCAGTGCTTGATGTGAGCTCTCCTAAACTGCCACCAAAGGATACACTACCAGAGTACCACCACCAGCGTGTAACGATAAGGTCAGTAGAGCAGGCCCCTGTGGCATATTTCCTGATGGTCATGCATCATAAGATACTTGGTTTCTGTATAGGCAGCAGTGATTCACCAGCAGATATCCATCAGGGTTTCTGTACTCTCTATAACGGGGCTTTGGGTAGCTAAAGCAGCAATGATGCGATAGCATGTCTGCAGTTAGCGTGCTGTTTGAAGGCACAGGACTGTAACCTGAAGGTTGATGACTTAAGTGACAATACATGCTTTCTTGTAGTGCCACTGAGCAAAGCACTTTACATGATTAATGAAGCAAAAAATATACTGCTGCATTAATGGGTATAATTGCAAGCTGTTTCGGCTAAAAGGCTGACCAGTGAAATAATACAAACCTGCTGTGGCTCAGCCAGAACTGCAAAGGACGAATTTACAGTGCATCATGCTTTATCAACTCCTCAGACACCAGACGGAGAGAAACCGCTCAGATGATTAGAAGTGGAAAGAAATGTTTTATTGGTGGGTTTTTCATTTGAAGAAAGTTACATGAAAGCTTGCCCATGGACATGTAGAGGTATAACTGAATGAATTTAAAATGGAGCCAGCAAATGAGGAATTCTTACTCAATTCTTGCTCTTCTTACCACTTTAATAAAAAAAGCTATTTTAAGTGGCACTTTAGAGTGGGCCTCTGCCAAGCCTCTTCAGGAAACAGGTCTAGCGAGGCTGAATTTAAACCGAGAGCTGAGTACAGGAGACACTAACTGGATGACACAGCGATACATCACTTGTCTTCCAACTCCAGCTCGGCTCTAACCACCCACAGCGAAAGCTAAGATATGGAGTGAAAAAATCTCTCACAAATCTGTCAGAATCACTTAGTTACACAGATGGAGAAAAGCAAAGCAGGAAACTGACACATGGTGCCGGACAGCAGATCCCGGTGGAAGCACTTTCTGCCTTTGCTGCCGAAGCCCCAACAGGCGTGACTTGCCTTATGTCAAGTACCACTTGTTACTAAAAGGTTAATAATGAACAGACGGCTGCTATACAAGGAGACAGGGGCCTGGCACAATCACTCACGCCACACTGGCAGAAGATGCCAGACTGCATCACATCATCCCACCAAACCAAACTAAGCTTTTCCTGATGAATCTCCCTCTGTGTGTGACCATCAGATCCTGTCTGCATCCCATTCTCTGCTTTTTTGCTGTCACCCAGTTCATTTCATTTACATTGTATGGTAACTATCGCTGTGCAGGTAAAAGAGGATGTCCATGTTGTCCTGGGTGACGGAGCATTAAAGAGAAGGGGGGCAGCATGCAAAGGCAGGGGGGACGACTGTACTTTTGGTCTCTCAGTCTGCAAAAACCATTAAAGACATCATGCCTGTCCTTCCTCCCCCTCTGAACAGTCACTGTTCTATTGACAAAGGTTTATAAGCTTCAGCACGTTTTAGACCAAACGTGCCATTTAATTAATTAATGCTGCAAACTCTGGCTGATAAAATTATCTGGTTTTGCCACTATTACTGAGAGTCAAACAAAGAGGGTAAGTAGATGGTTTGGGTAGTAAAAAACAAGGGTGATATCAGCGCAGTGCCATCGCTGAGACACACATTCATTAGAGCTGTATCAGCAGGCTTTAGGGAGCTAATGAGAAAGCATTTCTACTTTCCAAACACAGCAATGTCTCTGTCTATACACACACACACACACACACACACACACACACGTATCAGACAAGGACAGCTCACAGTAGCATTTATCTCTGTTGCTACGTGTTATGGCTGCCATCCTTACCAGCCTACTGCCGGCCACTTGACTTTGAGTGAAATTCTGATTCTGTTATTGTTCCATCCATCCTCTGTACCCGCTTCTCCAATTCAGCGATATGGGGGTCTGGAGCCTATCGCAGAGGCTATGGGCGCCAAGCCGGCAATGACAGCTCAAGAGCCTTTCAAAGCAAAAAAAAAAAAACCTATGCTACCAACATCAACTGCAAAACTGACAACTGATGCTTTTATCCCTCTCTCTCTCTTTCTGTGTATCTTCCTCTTGCTTTCTCTCTCACACTTTAATTATAGTTTGACAGAGTCACTGTGAAATATTAACAGGAATCTGCAGAACTGTTATAAACTTCAGCGAACCTTGGGCCAAGAAACGTATCAAATATATGACGTGTGCAGAAAGGCCATAAATTTTTGATCTAGCAGCGATACCATGCCAGCAGACTGCCAATACTATGTGAAGCTGAAGTACTGCAGGAAGCTTAGGTGAGTAGCTAAGACAGAGCAGTTTGTGGCATACTAGGATGCAGCACCACAGATCCACCAGCACACAAAGACACAGGCCGCAGGTACATACCAGCTGATATTTTACCAGCAAAGACACAGACTATGCAGGTACATACCGGCAGATATTTTACCAGCAAACAAAGATACAGACTATGCAGGTACATACCGGCAGATATTTTACCAGCAAACAAAGATACAGACTATGCAGGTACATACCGGCAGATATTTTACCAGCAAACAAAGATACAGACTATGCAGATACATACAGGCTGATATTTTACAAGCACACAAAGACAAAGACCATGCAGGGACCTACAGGCTGATATTTTATAACCTGTCTTAAAAAAAGCATTTCAGTCCTATTGCTTCCTCATTTCTTAACACAATCTTTCAAAACATTGGCTAAGGAGCTACACGCATATACCTTTTTGTTCAGTCACAAGGACACATGAAGCACCAAGAGTGTATAGCATACATTAGCATTCAATAGACTGAACCCAGCTACATCAAAGAAATTTAAAAAACAGCAATCAGCATACAGTGATTTCAGGAAGCCAAAGGAAAACTCTCTGAAGTACTGAGCAAGTGGAGGCTTACAATTCGTCATCCATTTATCAGCAAATGCCTCACAGAGAAATGATGGGGAATGTCTTATTTACGTGGAAAGGAAATGACAAATTGCCAGGACATAACAATATTCAAATTCAGATATACACTACCAGTTAAAAGTTTTAAACACCACAGGTTTTAGCGCTTTTTAATTTCTTTCATAAACTGAAGTTTTTTTTTTACTATTATTAAGCACTGGAAAGTTGAACTAAACATGAAAATATATGTCAAAACAAGTTTAATTTATAACATGGAAGGGGTGTGACATCCTATTAACTGGTTGTGTGGTGATGACATAGTCAAATTCTAAGCTATCCTTTAAATGCACTGGTTAACTGTTTCATCCCATGAAACAGAGAAGTATTTAACATCCCTTTTAGAAAGAATGTCTCAAATTTTCTCTGCTGTTATAACTGCTAGGTTAATTTGATGAATGAAAGATATGGCATTTTCTTGCTAATAAAAGTACTCAAATGGTGAACATACTATACATTTATTTGTTAAGAATATTGAGTGTAGTAAATGTTAAATGAGTAACATGCAAATGTACAAAATCTCAGTGTGTGTAAAAAGTTATGATTGGTAGTGTAGCTCCCATAACGTTATTGTATTCCTCAGTAGGGAAACACATTTGGTTTTGGGACCAGTTCACAATTGCCACTGCAGATGCTTTCTCATTAACACAATAACTCAAGTCTTCGACAGATCTTTTTAAAACCTTATAGGCACATTGTCTCATTGATGAACTGGAAGCGATCAGATTTTGAAATTAAATGATCCTTTAATTACCATTTTCTCAAACACACTGGAAAACTTCACTTTGCCTACCCCAGCTTGTTCTCCATGAGACATTCAGCCATTTTTACGTACCGCTTGTCCTATTCTGGGTCTCAAGAGTTCAAAGCCAATTCCAGAAGGTATAGGCACAAGACAAGGAACAACCCAGGATGGGCCATCAACCCATCACAGGGCACACCTACACCTACATGCAATTTTAGGCAACACCAATTCACATTAACATGTTACCTGGAGGAAACCCAACAACTATATAGGGAGAACATAAAAACTGTACACTCTTGGAAATTTGGCAAAGACTTTAATCTGGGTCCAAGAAGTGCGAGGCAACAGTGCTATCTAGTGCACCACCCCTGCATGAGACACACAGGCATATATGCAAGTGAGAGCAGGCTTTGAGGTCACAGTACAGTGTCAGCCAGTGGATATGTGACTATTCTGCCAAAGGCTCGAATGAACAGTCTTCTGATCATAAGCTCAGACCAACCGCAGAGGCAGACTGTACCAAAATTGAAGCAACACCACATAGTCAGAGCAAAGAAAGGGGCAGTTTTAACACCTGATACCATTAAGACGATAATTCAAAAACTATTTTATGGTTCTTTTTCAAACTTTGCAGAGGCATTGTATGGGTGATGAATTGGAACTGATTACATTTTAAGAGTGATCACCCCAAACTTGAATCAACGTTGCTTATGGAAGGGAGAAAATGGGTAAAATTTGATATTGTGAACGTGAGTCAAAATGTATTCAAAGGATCTTATTACTGTTTCATTTAAAAATTCATGTATATGGATAGAGATCTATACCCGGTTTAATTTTCAGACAAATTCCCCCAAAAATGAAGCAGCAGTGCTGCATGGGAGCAAAGGAAGGAATTATTAGCTGTAGAAGACACTTCTCTTGTGAACACAGTAACTCTAAAAGTATTTTGTGGATCATTTTCAAATTTTACAGGCACATTGTATATTGAAATTGAAAATGATCAAAGTGATCAAATTTTGTGCAAAAAACTGATACTCAAAAAGTATTTGACATTTTTCAACATTTGCAGACACGTTGTACAGCTAATGGTCTGTACCCGGTGCTCTCAATTTGCTATTTTGTGCTCTCTAATTAACTAGGATTTGCTGAAGTTTTGGTTATTTGTGTCGTTGTCCAAAAAAAAAAAAACATGTATGTAATGCCAGAGGCTGGAGCGCAGTGCACAAATACACAAATCAGTTAAACTCATATTACCCATCGTACCATTGAAATTATTAAAAAAGAAGGTCCAAGGCTTTCTAGTGCTCTGTCTTTACTATAGAATAGAAATAGAATAAAAATATTTATACATATAAAGAATATAAATAATAGAAGTGACATTTTAAGACATTAAGCCATGCACAAAGAAATATAGTTAATCCAGCCAATTGGTGGGGAACGATTGTGCAAATTAGTATGTAAGTGGAATGTGCAGTAAATCAAAAGCTAGAGTTTCAGAGATATGTGTCGTGACTAGTAACACATTTATTAACTTTCACATTTCCAGTTTATCCATCCAATACTTCTAAAATTGTAAAGGTTGGGGCAATGATATAACTATTAGACAGGGTAAGCAGGTGATGGGGCTATCCGGGGAATACACTGCTGTCATTCCTACAGGATCCTTTCAAAGTTTTGAAGGTTTTCCTCCGATATTCTGAGATCCTGCCTCTTATCACTCAGACTTCCCTATGAAAGGCCTACAAGTTTCAACACAAAAGAACAATACACTCCATTTACTTCACTCTTCTTGGCTCTAGAACCTTGTTTACACAAATCCTCAGAGCACAGAAGCAGACTGCCTCAAGCCTCAAGCAATGTTGGCTGCCCTCAGGAAAGCAGAGGACCGTGACTGAATCAGCTGTGAATGATGGCTTATTTCGATCAATGGCTCATTACATTCATCACAAAGTATGTTGATTGATAGAGTATCTTTTCCCTGAAAGAAGCTCTAAGGGCTGAGAATAAGGATAATTGTGAATATGGTTGGCTGCCTTTGGTGATGCATGCTGGGGTAATCCCTGGTCTTGCAGACAGAGAGTATCACTCAGAAATGAGCCATTTTAGCAGTTTGACACTCCCTTACTCCATCATATGCTGAATTGACAGTACTAGTGGAGGCTAATTCACTGCTTCCCACCAGGAGACTGCATCTGGATTTCTTTCCAGGGAAAGATGGAATGAACAAAGATGACCAGGCTCATAGTGAGCATGAGGGCTTATGATTCCTCTGGTGTGCAGTGATACATCAGATAGTAAAAACAGGTTGATCAGAGCCTTCATCATTCTTCCAGTCTGACTTACATCCACTAGCAGGGTCAGGAAGGGGCAAACAAGTCAGCAATATCAGGTATGAATCGGATCAAGTATGTCAATGTCACATAAAGCAGGTGCCCCTCCAACCCCTTCCTGGACTGAATTGCAAAAGTTAGTTAGTTTTTCTTCTCACAAGTCTTCCAGGGCAATTAGCACATGACGGCCTAAGAAAGCACAGGGACGTGATATAATGGAAGGTGAGATAAGTATCTAATAGACGTTTTATTTCTCTAAGATTTACATTACAAATCTAGCCTGCAAAATTCATTTGCTTGGTACCAAGTAACACCTGTGAAATAATTCAAAGGTGGTGTATTGTATCTGCCATCAAATGAGCAGATTCCGCAAGCGGTTCCAAAACTGAATTTTTGCTCACTGGAAGGAGCCGGCTCAGGGCTTATGAACTGCTCCTGCTAATGGTCGGTTGTTAAACAGGGCTGCTGGCCAACATGCTGCTGCTGCATAGCCACCTGCAATAGCCACAGCTGTGACACTGCCAAATACTGAGGACCCAGGAAAAGGGTATGATTCCATGGCTACTGAAACAACTCAGCCTCCAAACACAGTGACACCATATATTTCTCGCTGCTGGGCTGTAGGCTATGCATAATAAAGAAATGACTGTCAGGAATGGTGCTTGTCTGGCCCTGTCCCACATGTCTTGTTCCTGTTTGGCCAGCAGATGTCACTGGCCATCCTGTTCTCTCCTCTGTCTTATAGTACCTCAGTCTGTGGTGTGTGTTACTCTTCCCCAGGCTGCTGTGTGGCTTAACTAGCCAAGTGATTACCTATCATCTGGACTCCCTTATGTTGTGTGTTCGATGCTGGCCAGAGGCCAGCCCTAACTAATTGTTTTTTTCTGTGTTTAACATTTATTTTATGTTCTCTAGGTTTATTATGGGTATGTGTTCCAGTTATAGTCCCTTGTGTTTGCTCCCAGGAGGTAGTATGTTCAGTGTTCCTTGTTTTAGTTTCCTTTGGTATTTGAAGGGAGCAATGTGTGGCGTACTGCCTGTAGTCCACAGGTCAATAGTTCACATCTGTAGGTCCTTGAGCAAGGCCCTTAACACCCAGCTCCATGGGCACTGCTGCAGGGGGCGACCTTTCATGGATAGCTTGCTCTACATAGAGCAAGTTGAGGGAGGCATAAAGACAATTCCCACAGGGTAAATTATCAATTATTATAATGTACAGAATATTTGCTTTTTTCCTCCTGATAATCCATGCATAGACTCATATCACTGGTATCTCCATGCATTTCGACCAATTGGATGGTGCACTCTGTTTGGTCACTCTAGCAGGGCTGTGTCAGCACAGGTACTGCTTGGGTACAGCTTGCACATGTTGCAATGGAAAGCCATCAATTTGCGGTATGGGTCGGGTACAGCTCGGTTTCTGGTAACAGTGGAAAAGGGCTATAAGTACTGCTAATGTTGAACAAGTGAAATAAAAAAAGAGTAAATGACAGGGAAGCAAGGCCCCTGGCAAATGAGCCAAGGCCCCTGGCAAAGCTGGACATGCAGAAATATAGGCAGCTGGGTGCTGAAGTAGCAGTCTTCTTGAATGTCAGACAAGCAAATTCAATATTATACAAAGAGCTTAATTATGCGCATTTGTGATAATTTTTATCTTTTCATAAAAATAAATATCTAGAACCTAGGAAAACATAATTACCTATCTATCTTCCATACTGTTTATACAGTACAGGGTCAGTATTATGATTCAAATCCAGACCTGTGGTCCAAGAAAAGAGGTCACTAGGTAGCAGTGAGCAAAGTGAATACAAACTGGAAGAGGTAAATACACGAGTGTAGGGACAAAAATCACAATCCAAAGAGCAAGAATACCAGGAAGGCAAGAGTCACACACAGATACCAGACAAGGACACAAAAACACAGTACAGTAGAATACTTAACCCTGCTAACTGTTTTGAAACAATTTATAAACAATCCACAGGAGGTTCATATTAGCACACTGCTGAAATGACCCACACAGATACAGGAGGTTCATATTAGCACACTGCTGAAATGACCCACACCCATACAGGAGGTTCATATTAGCACACTGCTGAAATGACCCACACCCATACAGGAGGTTCATATTAGCACACTACTGAAATGACCCACACCGATACAGGAGGTTCATATTAGCACACTACTTAAATGACCCATGCTGATACAGGAGGTCCATATTAGCACATTGCTGAAATGACCCACAGCGATACAGGAGCCGCATATTAGCACACTGTTTAAACAATCCACATCAATACAGGAGGTGCATAATAGCACACTGTTGAAACAGTCCACATCAATACAGGAGGTGCACAATAGCACACTGCTGAAAAGACCCACACAGATACAGCAGCTGCATATTGGTCTGGATGGGTACTGCCCAAACCTGAAACAATCCCTAGAGGTGATACAGTGATTCTCAAACCCCATTTCTTACACTTAAGGCTAAAAGTTGATTGCAGCATGTTACACTCACTGACACATACAAACAATAAAAATTTAGACTTTGAATGATGCAAATTCACACCCAAGTCAGATGAGTGCCTCCTCTTTTATAATCAGCTGCTGTTTTGTTCAGTTTGATGTGTTAAACTGTGTTATGAATAAACACCTCAGCTATAATAAATGATCTACAATAATGTCATTGATCTGGCCTAGGAATCATATGATTAATTTCTCACACCGCAGCATTCAGTATAAAACTGCAGTGTGTTACATCCTGCGACGTCCGCTCCGTTCCGGCCCCTCGTGTGTGCACGCCCCCCTCAATACCTCCTGTGATCTCCCATTGTTTCCACCTGTGTGGCGCCACCGCACGCCGGTCCTGTGATTTGTCTCTTGTGTATTTAGGTCTACGTCCTTTCCGGCAGACGCGGCATAAACGTGTTTACGTCCCAGTGTGCAATAAACCCCAGTTTGTTCCGTACTCCTGCCTGGAATTCCCTCTGTTCGCCCTGAACGCACCCCAGACCATCACACAGTGCCTGCAAGCTCTCTGTTTAGTAGACATGTAACAATGAATCGCGAATCGGTTAAAATCGTATGTATGACGATTTAAAACGGCTGATGTGGAAAATGAATCGCTACTTTACGGTATAAAGTAAATTTCACGAGATGGTGAGTAAATTCGAAACTGAAGACAACTTCCCCCCTGTTACGTCCTGCGACGTCCGTCCTGTTCCAGCCCTTCGTGTGCCACGCCCCCCTCATTACCTCTTGTGATTCCCGATTGTTTCCACCCGTGTGGCGTAGCCGCACGCCGGTCCCGTGATTTGTCTTGTTTGTATTTAAGTCTGCGCCAGCGTCTGTTCCGGCAGACGCGGCATAAACGTTGTTAGATGTCGGTGTTGTTTATTAAAGTATTCGTTTTGCCCGTATACCTGCCTGGACTCCCTCTCTCGCCGTCCTGTGCACCGCACACCACAACACCTTACTAGATCTGTTGCTGTAAGGTCAACAATAGAGGATACAGCATTAAATACTTAGACATACATCAAGACAGATGTAGATGTAGATTTGTTTTCAACTTACACATGCATTGACTTAGTATAAGTTGCCCTGTGGGTACCTTAAGGAACATCAGGAAGAACAAGACGGTAAAAAATTACTGTAAGTGATCACAATTACCATCTTGTATTATGTTGAAATTTGAAAAGCACAATTGTAGTAATTTTCAGTATGCACATGTATTTTGAGAGTAATCTTATGTCATAGTAATACAACTCAAATTAATAGTAGCATACAAACACATCACACAAAAGGTCGAGCATGGTAACATTAGCATATCCATAGATGTTAAAATGGTTAAAGTACACTAAAAAGTTTAATAGTTTCAGATTTGATTATTTAAGAAATTATTTTCAACCTGCCTTTCCAACTAAGCGTACACGATGGAAGACTAATTTAACAGGTAAATTCTCTTTTAAAACCATGTTTCTCAACCACTGAAGAGCCACGAAGGCTACAAATTGGGCCGCGAATTTAAAATCGAGACTGGCTATTGGTCCGTATAGGGCCGCCAGCACCAAGTTTAAATCTAACCATGATGCATTGCGTCAGGACCAGAATGCATTGCTTTAAGCCAGTCCTGTAAGCCCAAGGCAGAGTGTGTGTATTGTGAATTAACATCTTTCAAACGAGGCTCTAAACCATCAAAACTCAAGCAGCTTATCGAAACAAAGCACCCAAAACTTACTGGAAAACCACAGGAGTACTTTCAGTGAAAACATGATGGACTGTAACTGCAGAAGCAGACCATTGTCTCCCTAGCACACACTTATTTAAGAACAGTTGCATGTATAGCCATCTGACATTGCCAAGTCTTCACCCTCAGTGGGACATCTCTCAATAGATCCCCAAACAAGTGCGCACTCTTATTTAAAATACTGTCATATAAACAAGATATCAAATCAAAGACATAAAACATTACTGATAATGACAAGAACCATTTAACAATGTCCAGTATATAAAATAGCTATGTAAATCATACCATACCCTAATATGACAAGTAAATAATACATTAAATATTATTATAGTAATATTACTTCCAGAGGCAAACGGCCTTTTCTAAACAAGATCCGATGTGATGCGTAGTTTTCTGACCTTCGGCTTAAAAATGACGATACAACGTTTAGTTAGACGACCAACACCGCAATGATCCGACGTTTTCGCGAATAAAACACGATGCTTCGTAATGGAATGCGATCCAATTGCGACCATCCGCCATTTATGCGACATATTGCCTACGTACTTGTGTTGACAGGGAGGTTAACTGTCTCGCTTAGTTTAACGTTGTCTCAAAGAACATCCAACATGTGGGAACAGATTCCCAAAATATCTTTCCGTCGGACGAAAATTCACAATCTCACTGCTGATTGTCATGTCCAATCCTTGTGTGTGCCACGCCCACCTCATTACCCCGTGTTACTACCTGATTGTTCTCACCTATTTCTTGTTGTTCTCATCTGTTCAGCTTGTCCTGGGTATTTAGTCCGTGTCTGAGTTCAGTCCCGTCAGATCTGTCATTAACGTGCGTCGCTGCCCACCTTGTGCCTGTGAATGTCCCGTTCTGTTTGGACTTTCCACCTGACTGCCTTGGTTTTTTTCCCCATGCAACGTAACACTGATGTTGTGCAATAAATATAATAAAGCCTATAAAAAACATCTCAGCCTTATAATTAATTCCAAAATTAAAAAAGCAAAATTGAAATAAAAAAATTCCAAAAGCAAACCTCAGACAAGTTACCAACACGTTATGTGTCCGACGAGGGGAGACAGAATTCTGGATCATTGCTACACGCCATACAGGCAGGGCTACAAAGCTGTTTCACATCCAGCTTTTGGAAAATCCGACCACAACGCCATTTTCCTCATCCCTCAGTATAAATAAAGCATACGTAGGGATGAGGCAGTCACGAGGGAGGTGAAAGGCTGGTCTGCCCAATCAGAAGCTACGCTACAGGACGCGCTCAAGGACATAGACTAGGACATGCTCCGGTCATGCGCGGACGACATCAACGAGTTTACAGAGGTAGCAGTTAGCTTTGTTAGCATGCTAGCGGAGGAGATCATCCCTACACTGAGAGTCAAGACATTCCCGAACCAGAAACCGTGGGTGGACAGGTCGATCCGCGCTGCAGTGAACGCCAGGACCGCCACGTACAACGCGGGTCTCGCCACCGGAGATATGAGCGCCTACAAAGCGACTTCATATGGCGTTCGCCGCGCAATGAGGGATGCTAAACGCCGGTATCGGGATCGCGTGGAGTCTTACTTCCACCAAGGTGACACACGGAGCATGTGGCATGGACTGTGCACCATCACAGATTACAAAGCCAAGGAAACTGCGTCGATCAGCGCCGATTCTGCATTCACCAACGAGCTGAACGAGTTCTACGCCCATTTTGAGGTTAGCCAGGCCGCTAGCGCTAACTACAGCCTGACAAGAGAGGACGGTGACGTCATCAGCGAGGAACGGGTGATCAGCTTCGTGGAGTGAACACCAGGAAAGCAGCGGGACCAGACGGCATCACCGGTCGTCTGCTGCGTTGCTGTGCTGACCAGCTAGCAGGTGTGTTCACCTCCATCTTCAACGAGTCCCTAGCAAAGTCCGTGGTCCCCACGTGCTTCAAAAGATCCACCATCATCCCTGTGCTCAAGAACAAGCCCTCATGCCTGAATGACTACCGGCCGGTTCCACTGACTTCGTTGGTAATGAAGGTGTTCGAGAGGCTGTTGAAGAACATCATCTCCTCCTCCATCCCTAGTACCACAGATCCGCTCCAGTTCGCCTACCGACCCAGCAGATCCACAGAGGATGCCATCTCCCACGTCCTGCACACCACTCTCAGCCACGTGGACAAGAAACTGGGCAACTATGTGAGACTGCTGTTTGTAGACTACAGTTCAGCATTCAACATAATAGTGCCCAGTAGACTGTTCACAAAGCTGAGGGATCTAGGACTCTACACTTCTGATTGTGTGGCCACTCATGGTTCCAACACCATTGTGAAGTTTGTTGATGACATGGTGGTGTTGGGCCTCAACAACGATGAGGAGGCCTACATGGACGAAGTGAAGAACCTGGCATCATGGTGTCAGGACAACCACCTCCAGCTGAACGTTTGCAAGACCAAGTTTGTTCTGCAGTGGGAAAAAAAAAACACTGCTCTTGTTTTACAGGCTTTCCGACTCATGTGTTCGATCTTTCGTTCATCCATTCATCTGGGCTTCTTAAAAATCTCAGGTGTGCAAATCTGGCTTGTCTGAGCCAGGATTAATTAAAGCTGAACTGCTTTAGTGGAAAGAAATGAGGCTAAGATTAGAGATGGCGCTAGTTTGAGTCTTGAAAGGCTGGCTTTCTTTAGCTACTTTCATGGAATTCCCCCCTGCTCCCTGTCTTCCAAAGTTGTGTTTACTTGGTTTCTTTAGTTTATTCTTGATTTTTCCTGTTTGTTTTAACCCCTCATGGTCCCAATATATTGTGCTTTTTCGCCGGTGTGTTTCGATGTTATTGATAAACGTCGTTTTCTCAGAGAAGTTCCATGGATTGTCACCTTTTCGCACCTGTTCCAGTCCTCGTGGTTCCCAAGCCCCCAGTCCCCATCATCAAGGAGGTGCTGGACAATTGGACCACCACTCCTCTTCCCTTGGTGGCGATGGAGGAGCTCAAGTGGGACCCCTCTGGGATTTAACTGATAACTGCTCCAAGGAGCCCATCCAGTGAGTCACCCCGACTGGCACTCCAGCATGGCTGATCCCGGCCAGGACCGTGTCTATTGGTTTCCCGCAGAGGAAGAGGACACCTTGCCCTTGGTTTGCCTCCGTCCCCGTTTGCTTTGGATCAGCAGTCACTTGTGGTCCCACTGGCTCCAGCTCAATGGTCGTCTGCGGTGGCCCCTGTGGTGACTTGTCGGTCGCCTATGGTCCTGCGTCCTACACCTCGTTGTTCACCTGCAGTTCCCCCAGCTCCACCTTATTAATCGCCTACACATTCACTGGCTGTGGCTACACCTTCACCTGTGGCAGCTTCTGCTCCATCCTCACATTCTCTGGTGTCCCCTTTGCCTCCTCCTCGCCTCTTCTGGCAGTCCCTCCACCTTACTCCTCACTCCCTCTGGCTTCTGCCTCGCAATCGACAAGGGTCCCTCCAACTTCGGCCTTGTGGTCGCCCGTGGCCCCTGCAGCTCCCGGCTGCTGGGGTTCCCTGCAGCTCCCTGGTTTCTTCTTTGGTGCCCCTGTGTGTGTTTGCGTTCCCTATGGTGTGTCAGTTGGTGGCTTGGTTACTGTCTTTGTGCCTGTTCTGTGTGTCTGTGCTATTCCCCGTGTCTCGTTGATGTTCTTGCTTTTGTTTTCCCAGGCGCCGTATTGTCCCCAGTCTCGTTCCTTCGCTCTCCTTAGGCGTACCTGGAATGCACACCTTTGGGGAGGGTCCTGTCCTGCCCCGATTGCCTGCTCTTCCTGTGTGCCACGCCCCCTTATTAAGCACGTGTGGACCCATGCTATCAGCAATTTTTAGTTGTGTCTAATTAGTCTGGTATATCTAAGTCCGCATTAAGTATGTTTCCCCAGTCCGATCATTAATGTCAGTTTTGCGCATTGTTCCCTTTCCCATTGTGTTCTCCCTAATAAATCCCTTGTTCCCCGATTCCTCGGCTCCTGCTCCTGCTTCCCTGCTCCAAACCCCTGAAAGCACAACAATTTTCTTTGTTATTTCTCTGTGAACCTACTGGCCTTGAATTAAGTTTATACTGGAAGCAATTGAAGTGTTATAAATCATATGTTTTGGCACCTATGTCTGTAATGGGAGGCATGTGTTTAATGAGCACAACTAATCAAAATATCTTTGATTAACGTCCAACTCCCTGGCAATAGTCTAAGATATTGACAAGCGGTGGGTTCTGTCAATCATAAACATGTGTAGTGTATCTATAATTAAGACGTAGCTGAAAAGAAATTAACTGGAGTTACTGATGGCATTGCGAACAAAAGAACATGGGATTTGAAACACAGCCATGTAAAGCCATAACACAGGAAGGATAGCAAAAAACAAGAATCCAGATGTAGAGTTTAATATCAAAAAGAGCAAACACTAAATGCAGTTCTCCTGCAAGTGTTGGTCAGGCACCGAATGCAGAAGAATGATCCAGTCGTAGTTTGAATACATGGGAATCAAACACAGGCACTAATGCTCAGACTACAGCACAAAGCAGACATGACGTATGCAATGAAGATAGAATTTCCCGCACATAGTCTTAGCACAAGCCCTGAAATCGGAATAACAGAATACCCAGGTGCATAAAATGAGGATTTTTTTGCATTAATCTTGAACTTTGATCTACACATATTTTCTCTCATTTCAGCTCAATCATTTTATAGAGCCAGAGATTTACTGAAGAAGCCATGAGATCATGTAGTTGATGGGTTACATACACATGTCTGCTGTGAACAGCTTAATAGCTTATCAACTCAGCCCTCTGCGCCCAGATACATCTCTTAATTATCCTAGCTGGCCTCTCTGTAATTCTGTTTGCACTGTGTTACTATCTGCTTCCCTTTTAATTTCTTAATTGCATGGTTAAGCCAAGAGCACAAATTGGACTGGCCGTTTGTTCATTAAGCAGATTAATGCAATGTGTAAAATGTTTACATACAGTTTGTTTTAAAGGCTGATCTGCTACACCCTAATGAGGAATTATAAGATTAATTCAAATGCATAATAAGTAAAAGGTATAAAAATGAAGAAATAATTTAAAGTACCATAGCAAATCTCCATCCTACTGATCAGAAAAGGAGTTCACAGTTTGCATTTGCTCTGCTTTATGATTTCTGTTCTCTTTTCAAAGTTTCATTTGCTAGAGTTTAATTGACTTGCTTTTGAGTTTGTCAAAATGCTTAGTGCATAGTTTTGTATATACACTATATTGCCAAATGTATTGGGATACCTGCCTTTACATACACATTAACTTTAATAACATTTTTTATGGAATATTTAGTAGTGAGGAAATTTTGCAAATGGTGGCATCCTATCATAGTACCACGCTTGAATTCACTGAGCTCCTTAGACTGACCGATTCATTTGAAAATTTTAGAAGCAGTCTGCATGCCTAGGTGCTTGGTTTTATACACCTGTGGCTATGGAAGTGATTGTAACACCTGAAATCAATTATTTCAAGGGGCTGTCCAAATACTTTTGGCAATATACCTGTAGTGAAATTTCTTTGTCTAACTCAAGAAACAGATTTAAATGAAAATCATTATCGATCCATACAGAAATCCAAATATCTGGCATAAAATTATGTATTATGAATGAGTAAAATGCAATAAATATTTCCCCATATTTCATGTCAAAACGATTTAAGATTAAGTGGATAGTATAATGCTTACAGTTTCTCAGTTATTGCAAAATATGTATAATGCTCTGAGAGTTTATCACTATATTCCATTAGGGGTATCGAGAGAGAGGAATGCCATCCACTCCAGAATTCCATCACATGGAACCTGATTGATCAATTAACTGAATAAAACTAGTAGCAATGAATTAGAGTAATTAAGACTCAAAATATCCATATAAGTTTTTATTCTGTTTATTTCCACTTTTCTTCTATTGGCAATTTCATTAGGTATTAGATTAGAGTAGACTTTCAAATTTAAAATTTATAGAACAATCTCTCGTTAGGGAACAAGAATTAATCTGGGCCTTCCTCCAATATTTTGTTCAGTTTTGTTTTGTTTTTTGAGACTCTCTGGTGATTGCAGGCCCTGGGAGAAAACCACTATTAGCCATGATGCACTATCACAGAAGTCACTAAGAAAGCCGTCAAGAAGACAAGACGAAACAGCTGGTACAACTCTCTGGATTTCTTTTGACAGATGGAGAGTGGTGTTCAGGGAGCCCAGTGTCAGTCCGCATCTAGCGGGCTTGTATTTTCAAAGCAATAAGCACAGTAAAACACACACTTGAGGATATCAGAGCAGCTGCAAAAATACTGCATTCATAGATCCCTCATTATTGATTTTTGGGTTGTCAGAGATTTTTAGTAAATCTAGGAGTATATGACAAAACACAATATATAACCTACATAACACTCAGTACTGTGCAAATGTCTTAGGCCATCAAATGATCTTCATATTGGTGTAAAACTGATATATCTATAAAAGTAAGCTAACATAACCATTTCAAGATCTCTCTGAAGTCAACCAAATATCTGCATCAACCACTCAAGACACTCATGCACCTTTTGACTTGACTTTGACTTAATCAATACCTTACTGACTTTTTAAACAAATTAAATTCATTGATTAAGTGAGCTGGTGGTGACATTTAATAAATACACAGAATGGCTGAGATGCCCCTGAGGAGTTTGGGAACTGAAGCGATGTTTACCTAGCCGTAACCATACCACAAATAACTTTTTGCAGTTCAGAAGAAATCAGAAGAAAAAAATCCTTGTTAGTTTTTTGTTACTTCTATGAAAGTTTTTTTGTGTTAATTCTAATCTTCATATGTGTTACGTCCTGCGACGTCCGTCTAGTTCCAGCCCTTCGTGTGCCACGCCCACCTCGTTACCTCTTGTGATTCCCGATTGTTTCCACCTGTGTGGCGCCGCCGCACGCCGGTCCAGTGACTTGTCCTGTGTTTATTTAGGTCTGCGTCTGCGTCTCTCCGGCAGACGCGGCATAGAACGTGTCTTGTCGGAGTGTTGTTCCTATTAAAACCCCTTTGTTAGTCCACCCTCTTGCCTGGCTCCCCTCTGTCGTCCCGGAACGCACCCCGATTGTTACAATATGTTATAATGGATTTTTTTTCCTGAGAAAATATATACTTACTACCCAGATAAGTAGCTTTCAACATTTTCTTTGAGTGCCTCTCAGCTGTCAGTCAGCATTTGACAGCTTTTATCTCTCAATTATTTTACATACATACAGGAGATAAGGAAAGATAAGAAGAAATGATAAATTACATGTTTTAAAATTATAAACAGTTACCTACTGTTGCAATGAGTGTTCAATTCAATCATTGTTAGTTTGTTTCATAGAATATGTTGCAAGCAGGCAGTAAAAAAGGGGCATCCATAGTCTTAGACACTTTATTATTGTCATGCCCTGATCGTCCGCTCCTTCCGTGTGCCACGCCCCCTTGTTAACCCTGTATTCCCCATGTTTACCAGCTGTTCCTGATCGTTGTCATTAGTCCTTTGTATTTAGTCCGCGTTTCCGTTTGCTTCCCCAGTCCAGTCATTGTATTGTCAATGCATTTTTGCCTGCCTTTTCATCTGATTAAACCCCGTGTTCCCCAATTCATCGTCTTCCATGCTCTCCATGCGCGGCGGGCAAGACAGAATGACCGGACTCAACAGAAAGACATCATGTCTCACAGAGAAGGAATACCTCATGCTGACAGAGGAGGTGATCTATTGGCTCAAACAGCCTGAGGTAAGGGAGAACCCAGCTGCCAGAGCCCTTGCTTACCATGCCTCGGATATCCTTGAAGGGATCGTCCCACCGGATGACGCATGTCAGGCGGAAGTAGTGCGGCAGTCCCTCGTGCAGCTCAGAAGCAGGGCAGCGGGGAGTTTGAGCAGGCAGGTGTTCTTGGACTGTGGAGGGCTGCTTCTTTTGTTGTCCGGGCAGCCCGAAGTCCCTGTTGCCCCCGCTGTCTCTGCCCCGAGAAAGATGCAGAAATGTCGTAAATGGGGGGGCTTGTCCGATGATCCTCTGGAACCTCACGCTTCCCCGCTGACCCCCGAGGTCTCTGTGGATGCCACCCCCCCACGCACATGACTCCTCTGTGCCTGCAGCCGTACCTGCGCCTGAGAACCTGGCTAGAAGATTTATCACTCTCCAGGGTTTGTACTGGCGAGTAATGAGGGAACCAGCGGTGCGGGATTCCCCAGGGACTGCCAAACTCCTAGAACGACTGTGTGGGGAATTTGCTGCAGTGACCCCAGCATCTCCACCCCAGCAGCTGGATAAGGCAGAGAGGACCCTGAAGGAGCTGCTCTGCTTGAGGACAGAGCAGACTTCCCCAGCAGAGCATACCATGCCTCCTGCTTTAACTGCTTCCCCAGTGGTCCTGGTGCCTGCAGCGGCCTCCCCAGTGGTCCCTGGTTTGGCTGTTCCTGCAGCACTGCTCCAGAGGTGCCTGTGATGCGCGCTCCCGTGGTGCCCCCAGAGGCGCTTGTGCCTTCGGTTGCTGCAGCGCCTGCAGTGCCCTCCTGTTCTCCACCCCGTGGTTCCTGTGACTCCTGCGGCAGCCCCTGCAGCTTCGTCTGAGGCCCCTGCTGCGGCGCCCAAGGGCTCCGCCTGTGCCATGCTCATCGGTGCCAGTCCCGGCGGCCAACGCACCGACCCACGAGGCCCCAGTGGCCCCGGCCTCATTCTCAGTCCCCAAGGTGGTCCCTTACAACCTGACCTCCACCCCTACCTCCACAATGAAGTCAAAAGGAGGAGCTGGAATGGGACCCCTTGGGGATCACCCTGACCACACTTATGGATCCCTCCAGGGGGTCACCCCAACCATCGGCACTGCATTGCGGCAGTTCTCAGCTAGGTTGCCACCTCTGTCTCCCAGAAAGGGAGGGGTCACCAACATCGGGGTAGACTTCTGAAGTCCCCCTTCCTCCCCCAGGCTCCTGCTTGGTGGTTGGTCCCAACCTTACCTAGGGCACCTGGTCAGCCGGCCATGGCCCGACCGCCCTTGCCCTCGGCTCCCTCCTCACCATCTCCACCAGCCCCTTTGCCGGTGTTCCTGCCATCTCCAGTCCTTGTTCTGGTCCTGCAGAGACCCGCTGCCCCTTGCCCTTGGATCCCTTAGCCCCTATGTTCACTCCCCGTCCTGTTTCACCATCGTTCCCCTTGAGTTCCTTCGTGTCCTCCATGTGTGCTCCTCGTCCATATGTGCCTTTGCCCCCTGTGGTACCCCCTCTTCTCTCACTGCCCTCTGGTCCCTTTGTAGGCCCTGTGTTATCTCCCTGTGCCTCTGTGCCTTTGTCTTTGGTTGGTCCTTTTGTACCCCCTATGTCTCTGCCGTGTCCCTCGGTGCCGTTGTCTCTTTTTGGTTCCTTTGTGCCTCCTGTGTGTCCTTCCCATCCATACGTGTCCTCATCCCCTGCTAGTCCCTATGTGTCCCCTGTAGGTGTGCCCCCTGGTATGGTCTCTCCGTTATCACCTGTAGAATTGTCTATTCCCTCTCTCCCAAGCCCCAGAATACCGTTCTGACCGGCTCATCCCCATGTGTCTCGGCCACTGAGTTCTTCACCCTCCAGGAGCTGTACTAGAGGTTAGTGGAGGACCTCCATACACAGGCTCATCCAGAGGGGATCGATCTGCTGGATCAGATCAGC
The DNA here is from genome assembly GCA_019775915.2 of Cyphomyrus plagiostoma. Classification (NCBI taxonomy): domain Eukaryota; kingdom Metazoa; phylum Chordata; class Actinopteri; order Osteoglossiformes; family Mormyridae; genus Cyphomyrus; species Cyphomyrus plagiostoma. The sequence continues at coordinate 17,036,448 of JABFEA020000002.1, forward strand.
CAGGGGATGGCAGCCGTTTCTCTGCTCTCATACTTCCAGGAATTACAGCGGATTGCAGAAGACCTAAGGTAGATGCTTCATCCAAAGGAAAGAGGCAAGTGAGTGGCAAAGTCCTTCGCCTGCTTTCTTACAGTATGGCTCAGTGGTTAGAGAGTCACAAAACGAAGACATATGTCACAACCTCTAGGTGAGGGGGCCAGTGGGGAAAAAAAAAAATGAGCACAGCCCCAAGGGAACTGACCTCAACAGTGTCTTCCATGCCCAATTCAGCTTCACTGGCTCAGGAAAGGCTGGGCCTGGTGATTGGCATGCCAACCTCTTACAACCTGGAGGATTCAGGCCCAGAGGAAGAACTTGAATGGGACCCTTTGGCAAGTGATCTGAATCATGGGTTCCTGTTCAGAACTAGTATCACACTGACTCTGAAAATGTACTCAGTACTGGGGAACATTCCAAGAAAGGTTGGGCCAAGTCTGTCTCATGATGAGGGAGACAGGGACACACTATCTGTGGCAGCTGGGCCAGTTTTGGCTCCTCCACTGCAGGCCCCCCAGGACCCTCTTGGCCCAGTTCCTCTTTCTGTCTCTGATCTTGTCCAACAGTTCCCACGATATCCATGGATTCTGGCTTGGAGGTCTCAGCAGCACTCCCTTGCCCTGTGGTAGTGGCAGCACCCCCATGTTCAGAAGTTGTTGTGGAACCTACCTGCTCTGGCCCTGGTTTCTGCCGTGCGGGTTCTTCTGTGCTCATTGATCCTGGCTAAGCTGTCCCCTCAACATCCTCCTGCTCCTGATCCAGTCCCTGTCCAGCCTCCTGCCTTGGTTCCTCTCACAATGCTTGCCACAAGATTCCCAGGATATCACCAAACTCTACTGACCCCATGGTGCCACCCAGCCACATGGATCCACCGACACTAAGGGGGAAATGTGCCGTGAAACCGACGCCTAGCATCTTGGGATCATCCAGGTCCAGTTCCATCCTAAACTCATTTCCTCTTCCCTTTTCTCCCATGTGGTCTTGATTTTCCCCGGTCTTTCCCCTGTCTTGTTGTCTTGCCCTGGTCTATGCCCCCTGTGGGCTGCACTGGTGTCTCTGTCCCTATCCTGGTGGTCCCCCCATGTATCAGTCCTGTCTTTGTCTCTGGCCTGTTTGTCCAGTCTATCCTCCCTACAGTCCCTTGCCCTGCTTCTGTCAGCCCCCTGGTGCAAGTAATGTCCTGACTAGTCCCAAATTTAAAGTGAACAATGACATATTCAGAAGTGTGAATTATGGAGTTGACTTTCGGGGGCTTTAAATGGGAGGTTCTGATATTTCACATTGTGAATTTCAGTAAAAGTCAATAAAATTAATTAGGATCAAAATAAAACTGTCAGAAACAAATTGGTTTCAGACTCAGTCTGCTACAGGCAATGTTAACTCATAATGTGAAATGTAACCATTAATCTGGTATTAGCTATAAACATACAATACATGCTTAATAAAGTCTTTGGGTCAAAAACCTGTTTCTTCTAAATGCACTGGTTGATGTGACAGTATTTGTGTATCTATATGTAACAGCACACATATACATTGTATTGTGAACAGTCTACATTGGATGCCTACACAATTTGATTCTTTTCTTACACAAGTTGATGAATTGATGTACTTTTTTTTCCCTTGAGTCTTTTCAGAGGCTGTTTTCAAAAGTAGAAAAACTCTGATTGTATTTCAGTTATACATTTTCGTTATTTGAATGCTTGCCACATCATTAATTCACATGCTGTGAAATGACTTTGAAATGGCCAGTTTGCATTTCCAGTGACATAATTGCCAGGAAAACTGGGAAACAGCATTTTTAAAAATTGGGTAACAACAGTCATAGGGCCATATGACTGTGTATTTTCTGAGTATTTTTAAATATAATATTGACCAAAAACAGTGCAGACATTCATCCAGGGTATGCCATTGTCTTAGCATATTCTATATGATACATATACAATGCTGCTGAAAGAGGACAGTGAACCTATTAACTGGCTATTTTCCGACCACATCTATGTTTGTGAAATAGAGTCCTGTGTAAAAAAAAAAACTTGAGGCATGTTCTATTTGGAAGTGAAATATGACGTATACCTGTTATCAGTGCTGTTGCCACAACTTACATTGTTGGAAACTGACGATTCTGATATAATTGACTAATAGCTGGGATCACTGTATGATAATGACTGCTGTAGCATACGCTGCAGATTCAAGGGTCGGAACGTAATGAAAGCAATCCACTGGGTACCAATTAGCATCAAAACTTTGGAGCATCGTGACTACAGTGGAATTTATTGTGGCTCGGTGGTTAGACATCTGTGCTTGTCACTGGAATGTTGCCAGTTTAAATCCTATGCTTGAGAGAGTAGTCATGTTTCCATTGAGTCCTTCAGTGAGGTTTTCACCTCCTCACTGAAAAATGTGCCAGAAAAATGACTGGCCCTGTGTACTGGCCCCAGTTTTCACTCTCATCAGTATATGAATGCCTGCCTTTAAGGAATGCAAGACAGGATGTGTAAAAAGTGAAGAATTCCTAAGTGCCTATGTGATCATCAAGCTGGGCTTTTTTGAAAGCAGAATAATGAAAATGGCTGCTCTGAACATCACCATTGATTTGTCCTCTTTAGGGACTACAATTATAAACACTTGTTTGTAATATAGGCAAACTGAGTGTAACATACCTGAACACCTTTGCTAGCAATACCAATTACCCCTATTGTAGCTAGCTGGCTTGGTGGCCAAGTGGTATGGTGTCGGTCTTGTAAATTGAAGATCTTGGGTTCAAACCCCATCCCTTCCTAATGTAGTGTGTGAATGATGGGTGTCATTCTGAGGTAGTGTGAAACTCAGTGACCTGTATCTGTGATCAAAATACTGCTGTTTTCAGCCTGGCTTCAGCAAAGGCCCTTAACCCCTAGCTCCCTTCACAGCCAGTTTGCTGTCCTACCAAGAGCAAGTCGGGAGAGATGTAAAGAGAATTTCCCCACAGGCATCAATAAAGTATCTATCAACATTATTATTCTGGGGATACCTAAAAGCTATTGTCGCGTGTGACCCTTACTTCTTGTGGATATAAACAAGACTAAGACTTAGTATGGCAGTGTTACTGATGTAGAAAGGGTCCGAAACATAAACCATTACATTCTGTTCCAGCCAGTTCAAGCACAGAAAGGGCCAGTTCCCTCTACAGTTGGGGTAACTGTATGTTTTTCGATTGTGAAAGAACATCGTGAGTCATCCTCCACATTCACAGAGCAGGGGTGAGAGTTGAGCCCCCAGCCCTGAAGGTGTGAGGGAACCGTACTAATATTTCTAAGCACTAATTTTAAACACAATACTTTTTGATCTGAAACATTGTTCTCCTCTTTTGCTGAGAATGGCCAACAAAAAACTCTGAGTTTTTTTTTTTGCTTATTGAAGAAAGAGAGGCACTGAACTTTAAACTACCAAGATGTTAAACAATGGAAGTGTACTTATGGTGCACCATGAGTCAGGGAGCAGGTTTAACCCACTTCCCACTGGGTTAAACCACACAGTGATTGACAGCGTTTGTTAAATCCTTTGCACCATAGGGTTCAGAACCTTGATTTCCCCATCACATAAAAACTGCGGGGGAAGTGCAGTCTCTTGTGTCAGGCTTAACAAAAAGAGAAAGCGCACAAAGCAAGTGGCTAAATATATTGCCTGGTTTGCTTTATCCCATTATTTTTACACCCTGAGGCGTGCATCTGTCCCACCAGTAAGCAGCTGAAAATGGCAGGGGGGCACTTTGTGGGCACAGGAAAACACAAAATACTGCCAAAAATTGTTTTTTGCAACACTTTCATATTTTTCCCATTCTGATTATAAGATGCTCTTCCCATGTTATTGTTAGTAGAAGGTATAAAATCCCCTCTTCAGGAAATGTACTTTCCCTGATGCTTTTTTTTTTTTTGGGGGGGGGGGGG
>JABFEA020000002.1:17040509-17050532 GCA_019775915.2 Cyphomyrus plagiostoma
TGTTTATTAAAGTATTCGTTTTGCCCGTATACCTGCCTGGACTCCCTCTCTCGCCGTCCTGTGCACCGCACACCACATCACCCCCCCACCCACCCCCATCTTAAATTGCTTACGAAAACGGCAAAAAAAGCACAGGCAAGACAAAAACTGAGTGCAAACATGGTAAAAGACTGATAACATACACTAATAGCACAACGAACATGTTTCAGCATAACCATCGGCAACACAGTGAGCTCAATTCACCACCGCCAAACGAGGATTATTAAAAGGGCAAACCACGCTAAAAGTCTGCACATGCAAGCCTTAATTTATTTGGTAATGCTTTATATTAAATGCACCATCATAATGAATTCATTATGCATTTATAGAACATTCAGTGCACCTTCATAATGCATTGTTAGAACATTCATAAGCAGCATGCAAATACACTTTAACATCCTAACATCCCTTAACAGCTGTAGTATACATTAATAACAAACATTACATGATTATACAATTGTGTTTGTTATTATTATATAATGTTTGTTATTAATGTATATTACAGCTGTTAAGGGTTGTTAGGACGTAAAGGTATACATAATGAAACACCAATTAATTTGTTCCCGGCCCCCCAAAATTACACCTAAATATGCTTTTTTTCTAGCATTTAAACACAAAATGAACAGCATAAAACAAGAAGAGCATTTTTTTCTTAATGGCTTCCAAAACGATAAAGATCTTATCCCAGCATTACCCCTGTCCTGCCCTGATCATCCGCTCCTTCCGTGTGCCACGCCCCCCCTCGTTAACCTCGTGTGTTATCCCCATGTGATCAGCTGTTTCTGGTCGTTGTCATTAGTCCTCTGTATTAAGTTCGCATTTCAGTTTGATCATTGGGTGTGTCCGCATTGCTGGAACCGCCTCCGTGACGACACACCTTGCCCTTATTGACTAAAGAGTTTAGTTACACGCATGACATTTGTATCCCAGGCAGTTCCAATGCGTAATCTGCTATTTCTCCCGAATGTCATGTAAAGCAGTGAGAACTGGTTTTCAGTTAATTTATATGGTAAAATAAAATTTAAATAAATGACATAATTGCTCTAATAGTACACGTCAGTTAGTGGTTTATTTATTGATAGTTACTGTAATGTTGCGCTGCTTTATTTGGTTAATTGCCCAGTCTGTGAAGAAGGCATTCAAGTAAGAATTGCACTGTAGTACGACTCATTTCCTGGCGCGTACCATTTATATTAGGTCAGCGTTCCTGGTTCAACAGCTGATATTCAGATTGAGCTCTAGGTCAAACTGGTTTGTTCGACTTTCAAGAAATTCGAGTTCTAGTGAGTTCGAGAACCGAGGTACCACTGCATTTACAGTATTCGAAGATTTTTTTTTTTTTATTTTGATTTGGGATTTTTTTAAAAACAGTGTCTTATTCAATTTAAGTTGCACTGTTAAGAAGATGCGTTTTGCACAATTTAGAAAGATAAATAAAGGAATGCTTTTGAATAAATTCGTCTGCAGCTTATTCTGTTAAAAAAAAATTGTGAGAAAATTGTATGGTGAACTCGTGAATCGTATCGAATTGTGAGTTGCATGCATCGTTACATCCCTACTGTGACTCGAACATGACCACAGATGACTCATGACTTGACTCGGACTTGGTCGAGTTGACCACAACCCTGACTGTGTGTGGTCTGTCTGTGTATGTCGCATACATCATGTGTGAGACAAACACACTGACAGTACCTTTTTATATCCCATACTATGTACACTGTTTACTGTCCTCAGCAGACAATTGTCCTGATTATTAGTATCCTGTTGTTTGTCAAAAGAAGAGTACCAGGTCTGAGTTATAATACTGATCAACATCTCATCACCAGTTCCTAATTTTCTCTACCCAAAAGTATATATTGGTGTCCCAAGCTTTATTTTCAAATTAATTCAAAGGCAAGGTCTTTTCTCTGCTATTTAAAGCAGGGCTTCGTTGCATTACAGTGGTCTTATAGAAAAATAGAAACAATGCATATGAAAACCATTCTTCAGCAAGAAAGAGGGATAAAAACAGAGGTAGATCAAGGAATGTGTTCCACTCCGGTGGGTGCTGCCCTAATTGGAGTGAAGTGGAGTTTTGTTAGGGTACATGAGCAGCACTAAGTGCAAAAAGAGTGAAGATTAGAGGTGTAATCCAATCATGGTAGGAAAAATGGCACGTAGACCAACGTGCTAGGTAGCATAGTAGAGTTTCACCAATGCAGCCTTTATTATTTATGCTTCACCGTCTCTCTGTGTTACTGGTTCTCCTTTGTCTTGTCCTCTGAATACTCTGGAGTCCTACAGGACAAAGAATGTCTTCTTGCCCTACATATTGCTGTAACAAAAATTCCTCATCACTTCCATTTCCTGCCCATCAACCTTGTTGTCAGGAATGCACACTGGCAGAATGCTGGACTGCGGTGCTTGCATTAAAGCACTGTCCTGGCTGCTTTGCCTCTGGTCATGTGTGCAAGCAGGGGCTGGAGATGAGCTGGTTATACCTTTCGGTTGCTGTAGTGTCCTCATAGACACCTGTCTATTTCTTCAAGCACCAGAGCTCTCATCTGATCAGGGGAGACTTATTTCAGACTCCCACAGTGCACTGCAGTATCTGAGCCCCAGTCCAGCCTGTTTGTAATAAGAAGTAGTGGGATCCAATTATAAAGATCCAGAAATGATTCCTTGACATTTCTGGGGACATTGAGTGCATAGTGTCTTTAGTACCTTGGCCAACAATACACTGTGTTAATATAGCTTTTGAATCTCCGGGAAGTCTTTCTTTATAATGCCCTCTTGGAGTCTTAAAGCCAACCATAACATCTGGTCCGTGGCCACAGACTGCAAACCCCAGCAGACCTAATTATGTTCCTGTTATGATAAACAGAATCAAATATCTGAGTCCACTTTTCAGTTATTAATTCTAACTGAGCTGTCAAACATGGGGACCAATACTAGTTGATGGGTCTACATATGGCCTCTGGTATGCTATCAGAGCACGGAGGTATCGGATTAAATTTTGGAGAAGTTAGAATATCCCTACGAGGCAGTCATATGGTCTCCAGCTCTGTGCCATTTTGATCACGAGTGGCCACTTGGCTGTTTAAGGGTAAGGAGCCTTTAGAAGCATTTCAGAGTCATGGGTCTTTACATTTATATTCAGATGTGAATACTGGCTGTATATTTACATGTATATACACTTGATATGTGCTGATTATACAGATTATGGTCTTCTAATTTTATAAATTTGTGTCACTGTGACAGGATGCATCAGGATGTGGGTGAAACAGCCAATGTTGATACTCAGGAGGAAAGCGGTTTAAGGATCTTTCATACATTTGTGTCTTGTGAGTTTCATAGCTTCTTTATAAATACCTCATATCCATATGAAGTGGACTGCCTAGCTAAAAATAAAGGTGAACCCACAATTCAGTGCAACATGGCTTCACGGTTTGGCTCTGGCTCCATGACAAGAAGCTTTGCACGGGCACTGCTCTGTTCACACTGACTCACTGAGATACCCAATGATAAAAGTGCCCTTCACACTCATTTCATTTCTCATTTGCCTCCTGCAGAGCAGAAAATAGCACTCAATGTCTTTAACCACATCTTCCAGTATTACAGCTTTTCGCAATTGCTAAAACACTGTCATGACCAATAAGCTAGATGACCATATACTTTAATTCAGTCCTCAAAATCACCATAATATTCCCAGAATTAAACTGTGTTCCTGTTGTTAGTGTCATGTCAGAAATTGGTTGGACCATTTCAGCAGATCCATAAACATACACCCCATTGGCAAAGTACAGTTATCACAACCAATCAGAAAACACTCTTCACTCTAATCAAAGACTCATAACTTAAGATCAATTAGCACTTAATACTCCACCTGACAACGCTGTGTCAAATTGATTCACACATGATGCTCAACTTCTACTGTGTGTGTGTGTTTACTGTGGCTATTTTTCAATAAATATATGATGGATAACAGACATTGAGCTGGAACAGGGAGAGGAAGGCAAAGACCTGTAATATCAGATGATATTCATGCAACTGTGGTTGACCATGTGCTTGTCCATGGTTTGACAATGAGAGAAGCTGGGCTACATGTGCATCTCAGTCAGTATACAGCTGCTTCCAAAATCTGTACTTTCAGAATTGAGAACAGGTAAACACTGTATGATAATTAGCAGACTTAAAGGGACAGTAATTTGCCTAATTACAGGGACAGTTTTCCTGGAGAAATCCTTCAAATAAATGATCTCACACTATGTTTTACATGTTTTGTATGTGTGTATGTTTTGTGTGTGGAACTGAAAGGTGACCTCATGGTGGAGGCAGACAATGTTGCATGAAGAAGAACAAGAGATAGTAAATATGATTGTGGCCAACAACACTATTCGCTTAAGGGAAATTCAGAGCAGAGTCATAGAGGATCAGTAAACATTGCAGGGTATAAATCACATCAGCATTTCTATTATTGACCACATACTCTGTCATAACAGCATAAAATGAGGCAGGTTTATAACGTTACTTTTGAAAGGAATTCGGACTGAATCAAGACCCAACGCCTGCAATATGTACATGTAAGATCACTGCAATCTCACACTGAAATACTAGGTTAAGATGTAGTAAACAATGTGAACATGCCCTAAATTCCAAGTTTTCTTAACAGAAACTTCCTTTCTTCCCAGAGAATTCTTTAACTTGATGCTAGCGACCAGCCACATGAATATATATTTAATTGTTGAAGAGCTGGATTTACCCTCACCAAAAGAATAAGAGACTGCAACATTACTGGGCATCGGGCCATTGTGGAACTTCCTGGGCTACAGGGAGGAAATCTGACCATGTGTGCAGCCATAAGTGAACACAGGGATTTCCTCCACCATGCCATTCATGGCCTTTACAACACAAACACCTGTTAAAATTCCTTGATCATCTTTTTGAAAATGTTGAGCAATGACAACAAAATGAGGCTAGAAGAGTTGTCACAATACATTGTAATTTGGGACAATGTCAGTTTCCACAGAGGTGCAGCTGTACATAACTGGTTCACGGATTGTCCCAGGTTTTCTAATTTGTCCTTGCCAGCATACTCCCCATTTCTCAACCCCATAGAAGAATTTTTCTCGGCATGGCAGTGGAAAGTTTATGGCCAGAATTCCCATTAAACAGGGCATCTTCTGTGGGCCATGGAGGGAGCTTGTGGGGATCTCACTTTATAGTCCATCCAAGCCTGGATAAGACACAGCTGAGCATACTTCCCTTGCTGCCTAAGAAGAGTAGACATATTGTGTGATGTGGATGAGGCTTTGTGGTCTCACCTAGCTGATGAATAATATCTGTAATGTACAGTATTTACAGTAACATACATTTCTTTTCTCTTTTATGTTCTTTGCAGCATGGATAGAACTTTTTCTTCCTAGTTCACAAGTTTACATACGGGTTATTTTGGAGCAGTGCATTTGAGAAAAAGAAAATATTTGAAACATAATCTTGCATGTGGTGTTTTTGTACACCTTCAATATAGTGTGCTGAATGCTATGAATGGAAACCATGATAAATTTGAAATACATGGTTCCAGCTTGTATGAAGTTTTCAGAGCAGTGTTCTGAATTGATCCATGTGTTTTGTGTTCATTGTGTCTGTGTGTGATCATTTTTGCTTGTTTGTGTGTGTCAACTGAGTGAAATATGTGCATTAAGTGACATAGTGAATGATTAATCATGAATTAGTGAATTTTAAGTTGACTTTGCTTTTGAGCTGTAAATTTGGGATGTTACGATATTGTGTTTAAACTTTTGAGAATTTGAGGGCACCTTCAGAGAAATGTGTTTTAGCAATTGGGAAAAACTATAAAAATCAGCCTGTGGCACCAGTAAGATTATTCATTCTCTCAGCAACGGTGTCTACGGATGGTCACTGTACTACCTACACAATTCACAACCTGTTTACCCTCCCAAATACATCTAGGTGTGAATTTTCTGAAGCCCTAATTCCTAAAACAATTCCTCTTCCAACACGCACTAGGGTGCTTTTCTACCCCACCAGGTACCGTACTTTTGGTACAATACCTTTCCTTTCCCATTGACTTCTCATCAACTATGAGTACCAAAAGCTACAGCACCTAAAATGCTAAACCAACTGGGGTACTTTTTAGGTACTTCAGTACTTTGAGGTGGGACATGTAATGCTTTCTTTGTCGAATGGTTATGCTAGTAACCTGCCTCTGAAACACAATACAACCAACCATCTTGAAAAAAAGCTACAAACTCAGAAAACAATGATGAACAAAGTAAAACTAATAATAATAATAATGGATGTGTGGACAAATGAAAAGACCTAAGCTTTAATTGTGAGCTAGTCTGAAGAACACGTACAACAAAATCAGGACCACATGACAGGAAATAGAGTATTTAAATAAAGAAGGACAGTGCTGTGTTGGAAATTTTTCAAATATTGCAGTGTAATTTTGATGTAATAAATATTGGGTCATTTATTAAGAAAAAGGAATTTAACGTAAATTTCTCAGAAATTTATATTAAAATCGCCATAGGAGAAAATGATTATGATTGGACAACACATACAGCGCTCATGCAAAAGTAGCGGAAGTGAACTTTAAATTGATTTCTAGACATACCCTGGATAATATTGAAAAGGAAAAAAAATTAAAAATGCAAAGCTTTGCTAAGTTTATTATTCCCTATCACCCAGTAAAAATGTTTTAAGTGAAACTTAAACTTCCTGCAATGTTGGTATTAATATTGCACATTGTCCATCCCAATAATATACTACCATCATTTTTACCCTGCCTCGCATTGTGATGTCATCTGGCACCGGTACCGGTTTTCATGTTAGTGGAAAACCAACACTTTGACGAAGTGTTAACAGTAGCAGCTACTGCTGCCAGTCCTGAAAAAGAGGCCCGTGTAGTATAGAAATGGCAGGGTGCTACATGGTAAATTATCATTCTAATAGTTTTAGCACTTTTTGGATCACTGTCAAAAGTTATTTTATTAACTCTTCCCCCTGGCTAGCATGGTGGCTCACTGGGTAGCAGTGGAATGTTTGGATGCTATTTTATTTTAGGATCAGGCATGTTTGCCACATTTGCATGGCTTTGCACAATTCGCTCTCAGTTTCAAGTTCCAAAGACATGCTGTGCAGGCTAACTGCTGACTCATGTGAGTGGGCGTGTGAGTGTGTGCACACATGAGTGAGTCGCATTGACTTCTACTTTTTTTTTTTTTTTTTTTTTTATGTAGGCCAAAGTTTATGTAGGAAGCCAAAATGCTTCCTACATAAACAAAAGACTGCACACATAAATAAAACATCAATAAAAATGTAAGTTATCAAATCCCTGACTATGAAACTGTTTTCTCAGGTCTGTTTTGGTTTGTCGTATTCTGAGTTATTGGTTGAATTGTGTTTTAGGTCTTTATCAATAGAGTTGAACGTGTTTCTACAACATGATGGCATTTCCAAATGAAAGGAAGGCCACGGCCTTTTCAGACTCCGGTTTTCTTTAAAGCTGCTTTATGTGTCAGTGAAACAAATCCTTTTAAGCAGGAGTGTACCAGTTATAGGGCTTGATTCTTCAATGCACATATCTTGCCTAAGCACATGCAAACTTCACTCTTAGTGAAAATTCTTAAGTGTTTACTTGACATACACGCACTTTGGCCATAAAAACTCTAAAATGTGGGTGTGTCGCTTGTAAATAATCCTTTAGCACATTCTGCCACTGACTATGTGCTCTGGATGGCTGCATTAGTTTTTCTGAATTACTGAAACACATTTCCTGAAATCTCCTTCTCCTTTACTCAAAACACTAAGCACAAAATTCAAGTCACACTCACAAAACCTTTGACTCATCTTGCAAAATCAAACAATCTTCTCAAAACTATATTATTTTTGCTCAGAAGCAAGAACACTGGTTTCAGATCACGCATCAAGCCAGTTGGTACATAAACACTGAGCAGTCATTACATACTACAGCAAAAAACTAAAAACACTCCCAGTCAAAACTGTTGTGAGCATATAGAGAAACATTTACTGTGGATGTGGTATTTGCATGATCAGCTGCAAAACTGGAAACCAAAAGACTATAGTCTTGTTGTCTGCCAAAAATGTTTGTATACAATTATCCTAAACCGATATGAAAAATTTTGCAGTATTCAGTACCAAAAAAAGTTACTATAAAGGACAAAATGAAACATCCAAATGAGAGGCATATTACAGTAAAATGTGCAACTGCCAAGCCAGAGTCAAAGAAGAATATTCATGATGCCTCATCGTCATGTCTCATTGCTGGGTCAGGACAGAGAACTTTGGCTACATCACAGGAAATGCTCTCCCTTGCTGGGTGATGCGGGAAGAATCATCTGTGTGACCCATTTGTCCTTTACAGTTTTTTTGAATTGCTAAAACATACAGTATATTCTAAAATCTCTCCTTTTCTAAAGACACTAAGCACAAACCATAAAATTCAAGCTATGCTCACAAAACCTTTGTCTTGTCTTGCAAACTCAAACAGTTCAATATGTAACAAGGTTTTATCAATCTTTCCCTTCCACCGTACTCCCCTTTCCTGAATCCCATTGAAGAATTCTTCTCTTCATGGCGGTGGAAGGTATATGAACGGCAACCTTACACCAGAGTAAATCTTCTGCAAGCCATGGAACTGGCCTGTGGTGACATGGGTGTGGAGGCATGTCAAGCCTGGATACGGCATGCCAGGGTTTTTTTACCCCGTTGCCTGGCCAGAGAAAATGTAGCCTGTGATATAGATGAAGTCCTGTGGCCTGACTTAGTACAGAGAAATGATGCTGTGGCAGAAGCTTTTCTTTGTACCTCATTTGTATATTTTTGTGCTTTATTTTTACATACAAGTGCTACATGTAAATGCACAGGATTTCTGTTTGTTTTTCTATGTACAAGTGTTAAAAATGCCCAGGTATTTCATTTTGCAACATGCATTTAGCCTAAATAAACATTTATTTCTATCCTGAGCATTGTGTTTTCCTTTTTCTATATAGTGTTTAGTGACTACTCAGTGGGGTATTTAATTTAGATTCACTTGAGGCATGATTTGACAGCATAGTTCAGTTTTGAGCACAGATTGAACTGTTTTGGGATGAAAGTTTGGTTTTGCAAGATGAGTCAGAGGTTTTGTGAATGTCGCTTGAAAATTGGGTTTTGTGTTCACAGTTTAGGGGAAAGGAGAGCAACTTAACAGGAATGTATTTTAGCAATCGAGAAAAACTGTAATGCTCCATGTTGAATTCAGTCACACCGCTTGCATCTGACTTGGCTTATATCCTGTTTATTGAATGGGTTCCACACAGATTGGACACATATGTACTCAATTTTGAGTGGTAGTGTGTTAATGATGAAAACAGGGTGTTATTTGTGTGTACCTTTTCAGACTCTGTGTGTGCCATTCTGGGTCCAAGTGCACCACACTGCTAAATGTGTTTTGTGAATGATTGTGAATGTTTAGAGTTTTGCTAATTGGGAGATTCAGATTTGCTAATTGTGTCTACCCAGATGAACAATGTTTAAGATTTTGCCAACTGTGGGATTGGAGTTTTGGTAGTTGGCAGTTAAATTTTTAAATTGAAGTTTAGTGTTTTAGCAATTCAGAAAAACTGTAATGTCAAAATTCAACTCACCTATGGCACTTGCACATTAATCCAGCAATATTATATGTTGTAGTCACTCTTTGGTTTGGCTTCTGCTCATGTTTAGAAACATGTGTGAACAGCTCTGAGACATTGTGTTTAAATGATGACTAATGTGTGCTGACTGTGCTTAACTTTTGCAACCCGTGTTTTCTATTTCACATCAAACCTAGAATATTGTGTGCAGGTCTGGTCACCATACCTTAAGAAGGACATCGCTGCCTTAGAAAAGGTGCAACGAAGGGCTACGAGAATGATTCCTGGACTTAGAGGAATGTCTTATGAGGAGAGGTTAGCTGAGCTGAATCTGTTTAGCCTTGAG
>JABFEA020000002.1:17055968-17066198 GCA_019775915.2 Cyphomyrus plagiostoma
CAGTGTACAGACAGTGTACAGAGAGTGTACAGAGAGTGTACAGACAGTGTACAGAGAGTGTACAGACAGTGTACAGAGAGTGTACAGACAGTGTACAGAGAGTGTACAGAGAGTGTACAGACAGTGTACAGAGAGTGTACAGAGAGTGTACAGACAGTGTACAGACAGTGTACAGAGAGTGTACAGAGAGTGTACAGAGAGTGAAACACTGTGCAGCAGTTTATAAAAGCACGGTAAATCACCCCACTCACAAGCTCCCAGAGTCTGCTATACCAGATCATATTCTAGACACAAAGGAAGGTATTAAAAAGGTTGTGTGCCCTGTCAGTTGTTACAATTATAATCTGTAGAAGCTCTTTGTGGTGGTTATGTGACTGGCTTAAGAATTTCCATTTTCCATCTGAACTGATAAGAGTTACAAATCATCTATTGTCCACTAAAACACATTTTAAATATACATTTCTGTCTTCTGGAATCACTTAAGTTCAGGGTTTCCAAGGAAGCACAAAAACACACAAGTTCCATTAATATCACATGAATAGAATGACCAGGCAATTTTTTGAAAAAGTGACGGTAAGTCCAGGTGCCATGTACATTCAAGGCACAAAACATGTATGACAACAAAGGAGCAAAGAACATGTGGAAAAAGCTTCGGTTAAGCTAACAATAAAACAAAAATCAGCACTTGTACAGCGCTCAGTGTTTCTGTGTGTTTCATGAAAGCTAGCTGGACGGCATAGCCAGTGATTTTTACACAAAAAAAGATACTGTACTGAAAACAGATGTTAAGTGACCTGCTTTGCTTAGAAAAAGATGTTTGCTTTACAAAGCCCCAAGTGGGCCCCTGGTGGATCTTTTTCCAGCTTCCAGACCTACTGGGTTTTGGCCTAAATTAATCACTGGGAAGTGAAGCATGGATGGGAATATAGTGGAGCAAAGCAAATTGAGTAACTCAGTGCCTGACCAAATCTGAAGGCTTCTACTGCATGGACTTCTGCACAGAGCAGCATCACATACCTCATGTTCCTGAGCCGCCTGTTGTTTAATATCTTTGCCTATTAAAACCGTAATTTCAGACCATTTTTGAATGCTAACAGCCACCATTTTACAGTACACAAAAGCAGACACATCAATAAAGCAGAATGGAAGAGCAGCTGATGTGCATCAATTCTCTACCAATAATATCCCTATTTAAGGCACTTGCCAAGAAAATACAGGTCTCTGAAAAGCACCGGTCGCCTTCAGAACAGGTCTGTTGGAATTATGGGAACATTCATACTCAGTCCTAAAACTAATATCTTCTGTTACCACCAAAAATACCATACTTATGAGCAGTATTTAGCAGTAGTTCCAATACAGTATCATGATATGGTTCTGAACCCACCCAGTTCTAACCTCCAAGAAACCTTGTGCATAATGCAATAAGATCAGCTTCTTTCTATCCTGTAACTGAGGTGTTCGTTCTCTGCTACTTATCTGGCCCCTTTAGCCACTTGAGACCCCGCCCATTCATTTTTTGTCCATTGTAGTGGACATTTTGTTTTTGCATCTATATTTTCACTGATGTAAGGAAACATATTTAGTCCTGTTGTAAACTAAAGAGTACATGCTGTAAAATTAAAAATAAAAATACATTTAAAAAAAAATCTAATTTATAAAATGTCTTATTTCCTCCAAAGTCAAATAACCTAAAATTGAAGGACACTTTTTTCCTTGGGTCTCAGGAGGTTAGAAGCATCTTCCATCTCAAATCCTTCCCCTTTTCCAAGAAGGGCCAATCAGACAAGTAGGAGACCAGATGATCCTGGCATGATGCCTCATGCTTCTCTTTTACCACACTAATAATTTCCCTCCCAGAGATCTGGCTGACATTTAATGCTTAGGACCTTTGATATGTGCATGGCAAGTCAAAAACTGACAAGAGCAATGTCTGCATGGTTTGTCTCTCAGTGAGGAGAGAAGTTTCATAATTTTCACAAGCATATGTTGGATGGATGAAGTAAGGATAAAGAATAAACCAGTCA
This sequence comes from Cyphomyrus plagiostoma, assembly GCA_019775915.2. NCBI lineage: Eukaryota > Metazoa > Chordata > Actinopteri > Osteoglossiformes > Mormyridae > Cyphomyrus > Cyphomyrus plagiostoma. The sequence goes on from JABFEA020000002.1 coordinate 17,057,993, forward strand.
TAACAGGAAGCTCCATTTCATTTTCAAAACAAGTTACAAACTAAAATTACATATCCAAAGTATTTTAAAAAATATCCTAAACTTTTGAAAATAAGAGAAAATGCTTTTGAAAATCTATCCTTTGTTAAAAATTAAGTGGCCCAATCTTCAGAAAAATAACCTTCTGAACAGGATTTATAAAACTTCAGGCAAACATGGTCCAAAGCTTTAAATCCATGTGATCGATGAAATACCTAATTAAATTTTCAGCTAAAAATGTATCTTGCAGCAAATTGCCATAATAGAAGAAGGGCCGTTTAATAAAATAAAATGAGATGCATTGTTCAATTTTTCCACATCACTAGTGAATACCTTTAATAACCTAAATGGTTAAAAAAAAACAGAAAATATAAGTGGGAAAGGGGGCTGTCAAAATGACAGCATTGTATTTCTCCCCACGTCTAATTCCTACTCCTCACACACTCACAAACCTGTACAATTTCTAGAAGTACTGGAAGTACTGGACTCAGCACCTTATATTGCTCACTAACACTACACATGGTCCTTCCAGTATCCCACATCCCTCCAGTTTTCTGTGGTTTAGCTCATTCGTCTCTAGCTCTGAATTCAATCATAATCTGCATGTATCATTAATGACAAAATTCTAATGGGACAAAAGACAGGAAGAACATGTTAGTATTCCATGGAATTATTAAATGCTTTCCCTTATAGCAAAGCAGTACTCAATCAGTTTGAGCAACTGCTTTGTTTTCACAAATTGATACCATTGTTAATTTTGTTGCAAATTTAGCTTGTTCATGCAAAAGAGTTAATTACTCTAAGATGCGATTTGGCTACATTTAACAAGCCAAATGGTTATTAAACCTTTTTTTTTCTTGACATTTCAACAAGAAAAATATGTAACGATTGTAAAGACATTATGGTGACAAGTAAAAAATACAACAGTGCAATGTCAGTGGGGAAGGAGGATGTCTTTCAAGGCTATGAACTTGCATGAAGAAAGATGCTGTGCTCATTAACCAAACAGGCTCCCAAGAGAGCAGGCAGGCTTGTGTCACAAATAAATGATTAACGGCACTGACGTTAGTGCTGCCCTCCCTCAGGACCACACAGCATCGTGTTTGTGGCCGTGAGGCCCCCAAACAGGGTATACACCTGCCTACTCAGCCTCTTCAGCCTAGCTGCCTTGACAACTATGGCATCTGTGCAGCTTCATCACAAATAAGTCGAGGAGAGAAGAGAATGCCTCCTTAAAAGTGTCTGGATGCAACTGTAAAAAGAGAACCTTGATCAGAGCAGCTTTGTCTTTGCTCATTCTGTTTCTAAAATAAACATTACTAATAAAAGCCCTAATCTAAAGCTGTGATCTGAATCACAAGGGATCTGCATAAAGGCCTCGGTCTGTGCACATCAGATGCATGCATCAGCCTCTGCCTGTGCACATCAGATGCACTGACTTAACAAATCTCAGCAGACAGAAAGGCTTCACCTCCCTCCACAGAGACACTGAGGCCCGACAGCCTAGATTTCACGCTGCTTCACAGTTGTTAGCAAGAACAAAGGAAGAAGTCAAAGCTGCTCCAGTGACTTTGCTGATGGTCTCACCGTGACTCATAATGCATCTTTATGCTGTTCCAACAATGGCACTGAATGGCTGTGGTCTTCCTCCCATCACTCTGAATTGTCTCTCACAGATCCGTGACCCTGATGGCCACCCTCTGTGGACAGACTGCAGAACTAAAACTAGGGCCACACAGTGGAAATCAGGTGCACACATGCTGTGAATATGAATCCATTTTAATCCTCTGGAGTTGAAAAAAGGAAACAAAGACATAAATGGAATGTTTCGTAGAAAACGAGACTGATTCCCAACATGTCACACTAATGACCTAATTATTCTTTAAGAAGAATAAACAGAATTAATTTCTGTGGGAAATGGGAAGGATAAGATTGAGTATAGTTGGGGAAGTTGGGGAAGATGGATGCCCCATCATAAATAATAACAATTTGAGAGCAATTTCCACTGAATGGCTGCGAAACGTGGAATGATTAAGCGGAAGCCCTAAGCATAATGACTCTCACCCCTGCCTATATGAGACCAGCACAACACTACAAATGAACAGAGAGGTTCCAGTGACTGGATATCTACACAAGTGTCTTCCCATAGAGTGGGAACCTTCATCTGCACTAGCATCACTGAAAACTTCTTCAATATGCAAGTAGGAATGAGAACATGCATAAATATTCACAGAGAACATGTTATGTAATTAATACCAGGAAGACATACAAATTTAACTTGCCTTACCCAGGCTCCAACAGCTATGGTTTACTTCCTGCGTCATAGATTTCTCATAGTCTGTTTGAAGACTACAAGTGATTAGCTCCATAAAGTTGGGGCTATAAACAAGGTTCATTGTAAACCTACAAAAAATGGTCAAAGTACTGAATAAATCATATAAGTAGAGGATTATTTCAGAATTTTTCCTCTCCTTAATATTCTGTTTGGCTGCATTTCAATAGGATGGCCTTGAGATTAATCCATGCAGAAGTGTGAGAAAGACCAACCATATGGACACATGAAAAAGTAATTAAATTAATTCAGCATAAATGGTGGATTTCAAAGGCTTACTCTGTTTTTTAAGAGCAGACATACTTTGGAACACATTTACATCACAAGCCATAAAAGAAAGCAGTAACAGAATTTTGGTGCAGAACTTTCTGAAACACTCAACTCTACTGTACCTGAAACTATAAAGGATTATACTTATAAATCTGTATACTAGAACTATACTAACATGTGAAGTTTCAGACAACTGTTGATAGACCAGACTTTGTGTTCTACAACTTTAAACATCCTGACAGTGGCAAGCAAGCCTTGCCATCCTCTGGCCTTGGAGTGAAAGAGGTGGTAGCATTGTGGTCTCATGAGTGTCCCACCCCCAGGAGAGCCACCCATGGATAGACTTTCCATAGATAGAAGGTGCATGTGCACTCACTCAGATGGACTCAATTACTACTGTTTGTATTGACTGGTGTTTGGCAGCCAGCACTGCGGGTCTCCTATAATTGAATAAAGTGGCGCAAGCGGGGCGCAATGCTTCTGCTGCAGCGCACGACCAGTTCATTACTGGTATGCCATCGATGAGGCCGTGGGCGGCTGGTAATTATGGCTGAATAATTGCGAATGGGGGAGGGGATTGTGTAAAATTAAAAGCCTGCTGGGAGAGGTCCAAGCCTGGAGCCTGATGAAAGTAACTGAAGACCTGTTGTCAGGGAGAGAACGGGCGGCACCATCACCAAAATCATCTATATTGTAATCAGGCCTCTTCTTTTTTTTTTCTTTTTGCAGGACCTCACCTTATTATTCAGAGGCTGCGCTGCATATTTATCACGACTCCATCCTAATCACTCAGTTTATTCATGAATTTCACACCATCCCCAGAGCTATCAGAGATTTACTTTCAACCTCCAACCAATCATAAGAAGGTTAACCTGAAACCCCCGACAGATGCATTAATTGAGGTATCTGGCATTTGAGAGCAGGTATAGCTTTCAGCCTTAGCTCATACGCCTTCTCTCAGTAGGTTGTGCTCTTTCATCTTGTCTTGATTTCTTCCATAGGGTCTTGCCACAAGGTAAATATTGACACCTCTCTACATTGATTCCTTGGCTCCAGGATGGAGTTGAATGACTCTCCCAATTGGAAGAGTAGATCATGTAATGTGCGTGAGAGTAGCGACGTGCAACACGCGCCAGGCCCAGTTACTGTGACTTATAAGAGGCAGGCATGCAGTACTGCAGATGACGCATTCCATGCGACCAGTGACTGTGAGGGACTCGCCTCCACTGCATTCACAAAGCGAACTGCAACTACAAGAACAGAGCGCAAAAAAACTCACTGTTCTGTCTACCTACTGTCTGCTCACGTTTCACAGCTTCACTCATGATTATAAGTAGCTGCAGTCAATGCAGAAAACATAACATGCAGGTGAGTGCTAAAATAAATCCTGCTGATGAAGAAATCAGTATGAATGAGTGAGGTGTTTCTGTCAAGGACTCAATGTTATAAACCATTTTGGACTGTATCGCTGAGATACAACAGTATCAGTACCATTATTTATCAGTCTTGATACAGTGTCAGTATCAGCACAGTATTAGAATGCTGTAGAGATCACAGTATCAGCTTCATGGTATTTGAGCCAAAGTATTAGTATCAGTCTCAGTACAATGTAGTTGCTTCACAGTCTTAATATCACAAGAATAATAGTCTCAGTCTTACAACAAACTGCTTTCAATCTCTGTCAATGTCAATATGGTATAACTACAGTATAATCTCAGTGCTGATTGCATTATCAGTATCAATCACAGAACAGTATCTGCTCCTGTCTCATTACAGAATCAGTATCACCACTGTATTAGTTTCAGCACAGTATCTGTATCATTATACTGTTAGTTCCTGCCCTACCACAATGTCAGTATGGGCTCAGTAACAATTACTGTGAATATCAGTCTCACTGAAGTATCACTTTTACGACAGTGACACTCTCACCAGTCTGCCTATAGTTTGAGTGACTTGATGTCTGGTAAGCAAAAAAGAGGAGGTCACCAAGACTGAAGGGCACTCTCTGCTCAGCTGGAGAATGACTCAGCTTGAATAGCAGCTCTGTGAGTCCAGCAGGATGACTAAAATACCTAATGCATGTCATCCAGGGATCCGTTAAAAAATGCAAAGAACCACCATTTCTGCACGCTGGCATCAGTTTGTTTAGTGTCAGTGGCACCCAGTGGTTTCACATGTTTCTCAGTCTGTGGGAATGTTGTATCTTCATCTGATGATTTTTATTTTGTCTTTTATAATTATAAGCATGTATTACCTCCTAAAATCTAAAAGACCCCAATAATACATTATATGACGGGCTTCTCCAATTCTGGTCCTGGAGAGCCAAAATCCGACACAGGTTGCCCTCCCTGCTCAAATACACTTACTAAACCTAGTCATTGGCTGATTAAGATATGTTGAAGCAGGAAAATCCACAATCTGTGTTGGATTCTGACCCTCCAGGACTGGAATTGGGGAACCCTGCTCCAGGACATGACTGTCTAAGGAATTTCCCACAAATTTAATCCGACGTTGTCACTGGCATTCTGTGCCTTGCAGTGGAAACACAAGACATTTGTTATTTACATTTTCCTGTTTCTCCCACTTACAAAATGAACTATTTTTTTCCACATATGCCAGCAGTGCAAGTATGTGGTGAAGCACAGAGAGAGAAACTGTTTGAAGTCCAGAGCGAAGCTGAGTTTCAGGGTGAAGCTCAGAGTGAAGGCCAGAGTAAAGCTCTGTATTAATCTCACAGGAAGCTAAGAGTAAATCTCTTTGTGATCATGGAATAAGAAAGCATTACTTCCAAACCTTTCTATACAACCATCCATCGCCTATAACCGCAGGTTCTGTGCTGGGTTACTGTGAACTGAAAGCCAGTCCTTGGGAACATAGGGTTTGCACCAGGAAGACACTCCACTGAAAAGCACACACACAATTAGGTTTGCGCAATTTGTGAATGTCAAGAACTGCGATATGAATTGTTTGTGATATATATTGCAATATTTATAAAAAAAAAAGGAGTTCAAAATAAAACCAAAATAAACTAAAGCCAAACAGAACCTATCTACTAACAAAGTGCATAAAATAAATTGGTGGTAGTGCCACACGTTGTGCAAACAAATCCTTTGCTTTTACACAATATCATCTCTATGCAATAGAAAATATTTCTATAGAGCGAAAGGCAAGTGACATTTAGTGACCAGTTATTGTTCACTTTCCTCCTCCTCACTCATTTTGTTAAGTGTCTCACAAGCACATCTATGAGTGATTTAAACAGCAAGGATGAAAACGACCAGAGCACATGCAGAGCTCATGCAATTGTGGCAACAGTAAACTTCAGACTGATTTTTTAACATATAGGCCTATTAGGTCATGCTGAAGAGAGAAATCATTAAAATTGCAGAGCTTGCTAAGTTTTGTTTATTATGGTAGAGTAAAAATGTTTCACTGTGAAGTGGTCCAGTATCCATTGCAAGGTGAAAAATAAAATACAAAATACTGGTGTGACAAAATGTACAAGTAATTTGTAATTTAAAAATACAAAAATACATACTAATGATAAAATAGTAATGATAGAAGAGGAATGTGTACATGTTACAGCCCTAGTAATGTGAAATACTTTCAAAATATATAGCTTGCCCTGACTTTAAACAGAATAATAATTTTGTGATTTACATGTGTTATAGCGTTAAGTATGAAATGAAAAATGACTGTTATAACATTAGTAAGGTAATGAGGGCTCAACAGGCTGCACCTGCGCCAGGGGATTGGGTTTGGGGTGCCAGAAGACAAGATCGTGAGGGTATGTTCACATTAGGGAAACCAAAAAAGACCCAATGAAAATTGCAATGCATTGTGATGCATTTTTTTCACATGCATTTTTCTGTGTTTTCATCTCATGTTTCTTCATGTGCGCCTTATATGTTTTTAATGTTGTGTTCTATTAGCCGTTTCTATGATTGTGAATGATTGTCCCTAGTGTTTGTTGGGGAAAATGGGGAGTAAAACACTGTGGAATGTGTTTGTATACATTTTTCATTGTGGTGAATGGGAGTGTGCAGCACAGAGAAATGTGTGGAGCAATGCACAATGCAACACACATATTGAGGACAAGCCCAGTTTGTATTGTCATTTCAGTCTTGCTTTCAGAACCATTATGCCCTTAATATATATATATATATATAGTATTTCTGACACAATTAGTGGTGATGGCTCACAAGGTACCAGCTCCTTTACTAGGATTACTGGTCATAAAAAAGAGCTCACAACAAGCAAGCTGGACCCAAAAAGGATGTATCATTTGATTTACTTGCATCCAGCCAAAGATGTTGACAAGCTATGCTCAAGAGTATGTGAGCCTGGTGATGAAGGTTCTTAAATGACAGAAAATAAATTAATAAAATGACACATTTTATGAACTATTTTAAGTATTTTAACTGCATAAAATACAATCTCTCAAAATATTTATTTTTTTTTCTATCTAACAAAATACGCAAAAGTAATTAAATACATTTGATTGAACTACTGCCCATATTTGTCCCTGATAAGGTGCTATTGTTAGAAAAAAACAATCAAGGAAATCCTGTACAGCTGACATGACCTGATTTGTTATAAAACAAATGAGTAATAAATTGATTTGCCATTTCCAAGTTATATGCAGAAACAGCAATACAGACAATCCTCATTTAACAATCAAGTTTGATTCCTACGACAAGGTTGTGAAGCAAATTTGTCAATAAACGAGGAGCCTGACACTTTCCGATAGCATATTGTACTAGTAGGGGGTTTATGTCAATTATCTTTAGAGATTTTTTTTACTGCCTCATTTATACCATTTTTAGTATATTTATATATGTTTTTACAGTAGTTCCCGGTATATTGTAAGAAACAGAATAGAGGAAATCAGCCCTAATATACAGTACTTAGGTTTCCATACTGTAATTATAGGTAATCAGATTGCAAATGCTAGTGAAGTGAATACTGACCAACCCCAGAAACAAAACAGACTGAGAAAGAGTGATGCAAGATGATAGACTTGATGCTTGATGCTGAGACACCACACTGCTGTTTCCATGACCAAAGTTCTCATACAACATACAACACCGACTGGTCAGACAGCTGGTTGTAAGTCCACGTGATCATTTGTTTGGTTGCTGTTTGGTTGCTAGGTTTCCCCATGTTCCTGGACCTGCCCAGCAATTTGGGAAAATAAGCTGAAATCATTCTGTTCCATATAGGACAGTCTATTTGGTTCTGGTGGGTGAGAGAGACATAGATCCAATGATTCAGAAAAGCAGATTCTTCTTAAGCAGATATAGGCATATGTGTCTGTTCCTGCACTCAGATGACATGCATCATGTTTAATAAAACATGCAATAAACACTTTGACTGATGGTACTCAAAAAACAGCAAATGAAAAGCAAAGCAGAAAGCTGAGGTATAGGAAGGAACTGGGAAATCTGCCTTTGATCAGGTGCTTCTGGTTCTCTATGTTGGCAAAAGGAAATTTGGGGCAAAACAGCACTACCTGTCATTGTAATGGGGCAGTCAACATGACTCACCAGGGCAAAACACACACACATATGCTTCAAAACCTCTGAG
>JABFEA020000002.1:17076606-17093950 GCA_019775915.2 Cyphomyrus plagiostoma
AGTTCAGGAGATTGTCTTGACCAGGACCACACCCCTAAATGCATTGAAGCAACTGCCATATGATTGGTTGATTAGATAATTGCATTAATGAGAAATTGAACAGGTGTTCCTAATAATCCTTTAGGTGAGTGTGTAATGATAATAATTTAGCAAACAGCTGGTGTATGAAACTGGTGTCAAGGTTCTTTCAAGGATAAAACTATGGAACCCCAGAAGGTAATGTCACAGTGTACAGCAAGATTAATGAAAGAATAAAAAAATGAGAAACACAATTTGCCATTCATTTTTTTCCAGCTGACACCTTTGCTTACAGTATCTTATCTTTTTTTTCATAGGTGTAGATTTAGATGACAGGAAGATGGATTATGCTTGAAACAGGTGAGTGAGTGAAAGTATTTGACAGAGTTAATGGATATTTTGCTGGGTATCCTCAGGCACAAGTCATATAATTACCTTTAATGAGAAATTATGCATTTTAATGTCAATGATACCAAAAAGGATAGATTGGCTAGAGCTTGAAATATCTGGTGAACACTGAAAAATGTCCAGGGAGGCCCAGCGATCAATGGAGGAAGGAAACTCATGCATCATCAAACACTGAGTGAATGCCTTGCTCACGTCAACATTCCACATTTCGGCTGGGAAGTGTGTTATACACCAAGTGGATTCAGTCAGGGCTCTATTCTCCGTCAGGTGTGTAAGTCGAGAAAGTGCGAAAAAGTCATATGTATTCTCATCATTATAGATAACCATTTGGTATAATACAATGTATGTTTATTTCCTAAATTTTATATTGTCAACTGTTTTACTCCCCAGAGCCAAAATAGAGAATATAATATAAAGTGAGTGTTTTGTCAAATTTAATTTAATAATTAGAGAAAATAGTTTTTTTTGTAAGAAGATCATGAGAATGACATATATTGTGTTCTAGGATGATTCCATATCCTTTGGCTTTTTTCCCTCTTCATTTAGAACAATTCTGTAAATAAGTAAATATGTCTAACCAATAGACAGTTAAGGAGAATGCACTGACAGTGTGTTGCTTCAACCACCACATGACGAACCACCTCAGGGGTGAGAACCTGAGTGCAGCCATGGGGCAGGTGATACCTCAGCACCACACTAGTCCAAATGGATCAGGGTGAGGTTTTTTCTAGCGGCTGGAGTGTCAATCTTGCCACCATCCCCCAATATTCCCTAAATTTTGGCCACTAATTTATATATTTATATATACTACTGTGTCATATAATTCTTAGATATTTATACGCATTAACCACATCAATTTTGGATTGAAAGATTTGTTTCTAAATGTGTGATACATGTTACAAAGTTTTGTTTTGTTTGTTAGATTTTCTGGAAACTGCAATATTGTGTTTGGCAGTGTAGAGGCGGATGACTTAATATAGCCCCCCAGAGCAAGCAGTGAAAAATGCAATTAGACACTTTTGTCAGTGGTAGAATGCACTTAAGGGTCATTCACATGCAACACCGCATGTGGTGTTTTGGTGTTTCTCCTAAGCGTACCTTAAAGCCCCGACTTAAGTCAATGGGAGACTGTGCTTAAGTGAAAAAATAGCACAACTAAATGCTTTTTGGACATAAGCAAATGTTTATTTTGTATGCCTTGGACTAGACTATTTATTCCATAGCTTAACTTATGTTAAGACAAAATACAGTTACTTTAAATAGTTACATTTGTCAAGTTGCAAAATCAGACATTTGGATGGGCAGAAATCTAAAGATGGTCAACAGCTGAAAAAATGGAAAGTAATTTATATCATTGTATTGAACATGAAGGTCCTTCATGTTGTACCTAATTCCCCATCAAAGTCTCATTCTGTATAAAGTAATGTTTCAGTGCTTAGCCTTTCCATTCCGTCTTGTAGAAAGACTGAAACACTGAGAAGCTCGTTCTACCAATGCAGTATGGGAAATGGTGCTTTTTATTCGCTCCCAATTTCAAAGCCTAGTTTGTGAATGTCAAAGCATCAAAGTAAAACATAAGCCATCAAACATTGCTTATCTATCATCTCCTTCTGCGGTCCCCTTTGGCTTCTTATTCTATTTTCACTTACATTTACAACCACATCAAAAGTGCCAGATCAGGCAAAAACTATTTCAATTTATTTATTCATGGCTCTTTTTGGGGCAACTCCTTACTTGTTTCTCACATAAAAAGCAATCCATCAATGTATAGCAAAAAGAAAACATTTGGTTCGTGATGGTCATATAAGGTAAAACAATGATGTGTAATATCCTTTTCAGAGAGGAATACCACAGACAGATGGAAAAACTGAATTTTCAGCATAATCAATTGAAAGACTGCAGTGTCCTCACGGTCGGCCTCACTTACAGATTCAGCATTGTAAAGAGAAGCTATGAAGGAACACAGGTAAGAAGGAGCTGGTTACTCACTGTATTGTGAGAAAATGAGTTATGTAGCTGAACAGCTGCATCTGGACAATATACCACATACACATGTAAGGGACCCGGGTGCGTTTAGTGCAGGAAGGTGGCATGGTGCAGGCTCAAGAAAGGTGGACGACCCAGTGGCAGCTTCAGGAACTCAAAACGGGGTTTATTCAATAAAACAGAAAACACTACACACAAAACCAAAAGGACCACAAAGGGTCAAAAACTAAAGGGGATAAATAAAGACTACAAATCACAAGTAAACATAAACTACAGTAGGTAGGGACATCTGACACAGGGAATACAACAGAACCTTCAAGCATCTAGCAGCAACAACAACAAACCACAGTGCGAGGACACAGTGCTTCCTTTGTTCCTATTTTTTTATTCATTTTAATTGAAAGAGGAGTGTTGACAAGGCAGATGTCATTGAATCCTGCCTGATGGTAACATACTTTGCATATGCAGTTGTAAATACGTGCATGCTACATGTTAGAAAGTATTGTTTTGTCACATGTTTGGCTTTCTCAAAACTGCAATATTGCTTGTAGCTAAGTAGACTGGCATTACTTAATGGTGCCCTCCAGAGCACGTAGTGAAAAATGCACTTGTCAGTGGCAGGATGCACTTAAGTGTCATGTACACACACACACACACGCACGCACACACACACGCACACGCACTACGGCATGCCAAACAGGAAATATTTAACCATCTTTGACATGTATGGAATGAAACTCGGAATATATGGAATAAATGTCAATATATACAATGAAACTCGGAATATATTGAATGAATGTCGATATATATACAATGAAACTCGGAATATATGGAATGAAAGCTAATGGTATCGCTGTTTTTGAACAGAATGAGTGAACGCTGAAAACTACCTAAAAAGTTTTAATTTTTTTTAATTGTCTTTATGATATATGATGAACAATTTCTATCCTTACACCGAATGTCTGTAAAATTTATATTTTGAAGAACTGTTGTTCGTACGCTAAAAGCTAAGATGATATTGAATGAAAAGTATGATATATATACAATGAACGTGAAATTAAAGATGCTTTGGTCGACTTCGTTGGGTCTTTCGCTATAAAGCGCGCAATAAGAGGGGCTTGTCACTGGGATGCCAGAAGTCTAAATACGGCACAAAGAGCGCAAGCTCTAGTGCAGTATCTTTTAAATAATGAAAGTTTATAGAAACTGTTGCAAATGCATGTAGCAACAGCACTGTCATGCCACGATCGTCCGCTCCTTCCGTGTGCCACGCCCCCTCGTTAATCCTGTGTGAAAACCCTAATTTCCCCGGCTCCCTGTACTTCTGATCCGCTGTTCCCACTCCGTCCCCGCTCGGCACGACAGCACCGCAGCAGACCCTAATGCACAGTCATCATTTAACAGAGTGCATGATGAAAGTACGCTCATTTTTCAATAGAGGTGTGCAAACAAGAGGGCCAGATTATTTGAGGCTGGAGCCGAGTGTATTTTTACGAAGCGTTACAGCCTCAAATAATCTGGCCCTCTTTGCCCACTTCTTTTGAAAATTGAGCGTACTTCATCATCCAGGGAGTAAGGAAAATGAGGGCTTTAGTGCCGGATACATCCAGAAACAAAGACAAAACCAAGAACTGACATCAATGACCGGACTGGGGAAAACATATGTAACGCGGATTTAAATACAAAAGACTAATGACTACAACAAGAAACACCTGATCACACGGGGATTCCCCACGGGGTTAACAAGGGGGCGTGGCCCACGGAAGGAGCGGACGATCGTGGCATGACAGTGCTGTTGCTACATGCATTTGCAACAGTTTCTATAAACCTTCATTGTTTAAAAGACACTGCACTAGAGCTCCCGCTCTTTCTGCCGTATTTAGACTTCTGGCATCCCAGTGACACGCCCCCTTTATTGTGCCTTTTACATATTTATTATGACAATGTCAAATGAGCATGTCTTATATTTTGTTATACGGACAAATTGCCTATTGCTATCACACCCTGCCCATCTGACCTTCCTGTTTTCTCCATGTTTCCCTCCTATTAATCACTCCCAGCTGCTTCATGTTTACTCCCTCGTTAGTCATGTATTTAGTCCTTGGTTCCCCATCTAGCCATTAAAGTCATTTACGTGTTTTGTCTGGTCCCTGCCTTTCTCCTGTTTGGATACCTTGAAATCCTTTTTATTTTGAATTATTATTTATTTAAATTAAATAAAACCCCTTTTTGTTGGTTAACCATGCTTGCTCCTGCATTCTTTGTGCTGTCTGACATGACATTTGTTTAGCTTGCAACTAAAATGGTTAAGGAAGCACACTTGTAATAGAAAACCTGCATGTTCGAATCCCCGACCGGTAAGGTACCACTGAGGTACCCTGAGCAAGCATTGCTCCCCGGGCGCTGAATTAGATGCCCCTTGTTTTGTCACCATGTGACATGTGGGTTAAATCCAAAGGACACATTTCATGGTTGTGCACTGTGTGCCGTGGTGTGTCAACAATGACTAATCACTTCACCACCTTTTAATAATAAACTTTTTAAAAATAAATTCTGTTTTCCATGCTGTATTGAAATTGCAGTCAACCATGAATTCAAAATCACGGTTTATACCAAAGCGGGAGCACTAGACTTGAATGACTGCCAGGGCATTCCATGACAGCAATCAATCACCAAACAAACAAGCAAACAAACAGGTGAAGGAATACAAAGAAAAAGTAACAGCTGTAAAAAATAACATGTACTGGATAAAATTAAAATAAGGGAAAACCTGGTAAACAGAACTCCCATGTCTACTACAAGGGTGAGCCAAATAGCAATGTGGTGATACAAATATATTTCATAAAAAAGGGGGGCACTACAAAAAATATAATGACAGATAAAAAATACGATAATATAATTGCAGAACTGTACGTAACCATTGTTTTAACTGTATTTAAACCTACTGTATGTCTGTGATAAATAGAGCAAGAAAGAAGGATTCCAAAGGACATTATAAGTATCAAAACTAAAGAAACTTGAAATGATACTCACAGGTTTATGTAGTGTGTGTGTGTCTGTCTGTGTATGTGTGTGTGTGAATTAGGTTTAAATTACCTTGTGGAGACCAAATATTCCTGGCAATGTGATAAAGATAATTTTTCCGGCCACCACAAAGATCTATGAATGCAATCAAAACAGTAAAAATACCAAAAGTCTCATATTTTATTTGGTTACTTACGGATAAGGTTAGGGCTGGGTAGGGGTTAAGGTCGTCATGTTTTGATTAGAGCTTTCCCCATAGAAATGAATGGAGAGTCCCCATAAAGATACAATTACAAACCTGTGTGTGTGTGTGTGTACTATATAACATGTTACATGGATTTTGAAAGAAATGTGAGGTAAATGACAGAGAACTGTGATTACAAACCAAAGCTACCTGACAGGCAGAGACAGACTCTTAACAGGACAGTTTCTAAACTCCACAAACCTCAAAAGCACCGCAAACTTCAACAATTATCAAAGATCTGAATCAGAAGCTCTCTGGTCCAGACTAAACAAAGAAGTGTGTTGTGGATTTAATTCCTATTTACAGTATGACAGGGCAGCCAGTCAGAAATGTAATTCGATACATAACCTGGTGTAAGGAGCACAAAAACTGGACCCTTGAGCCACAGAAAAAGTAAAATGCTCTGTTGCGTTATGTTTTAGAAAGAGTTTGTGCTTGGAGAAAATTAAATGGATGCGTTGAATCCACTATGTCCATTAGCTACGTCAGCTATCAGTCCTTAGCTTTGATGATTACTCTGAATGGTTGTCTATTTTGTGGGAAATATGGGGTTCTGTAGTCTAGGGTCAAAATTGGTTCACATGTCAATGTTGGCAGAATGATGAACTACAGGGACCTTGAGAAATGCTCTTAACGTGAATTGCTCCAGGAATGCCATGCAAGAAGGAAATGGAAGATTTTCTTCTTGAAGAATTGTCCTATGTCACATATCACATACTCTGGGACTTGCATGACAGAATTCTAAGAAGGATTAAAGATATTATGAAGGCAATGACTGACCCTATTTCTTATCATGGCTTAAACATTGTATTTTATTATGTGTTTCCATGATTTTGCCCACCTACTGTATATGCAACAGTCACAAGAGAAGAGTGACGGCTCTTACCTCATCATAGTACTTAATCAAGCATATGGGTATGCAGCAGGTGTGTGCTCATAGCTTCTTGGATGGGTTCAGGAGGACAATCAATATGAAATATGAAAGAATCAGGGAAAATGCTGTGATCTGTGGTAGTGAAATGCAACCAAGAAGAATGATTCTGTCACTTCACAGAGCGATGTGAGAAGGCCATTACATAGGACATCAGATAAACTATACTGTAAACAGCAGGTTTAAAACAGATCTTGACTGTTGTTTCTGCAATGATCAAAGAGTTTATGCAAATCTGTCATGCTTTACAATCAGAACATCCAAGACTGTTTAACTATTCACCTCTATAACCCGGAATGTATCTGTCTATGTATATAAGAAATAAGTATCATCAGTATCATTTAAATCACGGTTTAGCTCACATAAAAAATTCCCCGAGCCTCGCAAAGCTGCAACCCATTGTCCTGATTATTTCCCTATGTATGCATCCTTAGTGCATGAAGCAGACGTGAGATCTTCTTGGTTTCAGAGAGTTTGAGTGCTTTTCCTTGTGAATGTGTATCTGTATGATTGGTTTTATTTGCATCGTCCTCTGATTTTTGCTTCGCCCTCTCGATCGCTGATATGTACATAACCTGACCTTTGCCCATTCCTTGACTTCTGCTTCTGCCTGCTAATTTGGAACGTGTTGTGTTCTCTGCCTTTTGGCCTGGGCTGCCGCCTCTGATTCTGCCTGCTGAATTAAACCTTTTTTCTCGCTGGAGCTGATCTGTGCTCCAGTCTTCTGTCTTTGATTCCTCATAGACTTTTCACAGAACATCTGTTCTTAATTGTTTTCTGAAGTAATTATTTGGAAAGTAATCAATAGTGTTTTGTGTTTGGAGAAAGGAAAATGATCATATTAATTCAAGATGTCCATTGGTAAAATCAGTCATTTCGTGTGAGTCATTAGGTCTAATGAGTACTCTGTGTCCATGGATCTCAACCTTTTCAACATTAAGGCCCACCTATTTATCACTGGGCCACATTAGATAGTATTTAATAACCAAATACTGATATTCATGTGGCAAATACAAATTAAAAATCAAGTCACAACAACCGTAAATGTTAATTGAGCACCTCATTCCTGAACATTAAGAACAGTTTCTAAACAAACTGAACTTTTTACATGGACATAAGATGACGATGGTCATATGACCTTATCAGAATGCTGTTTCCAGATTATGCCACATACTTCATACACAACAAATTACTATAAATTTAAGGTAAAACTACTTTTTCGTTTTATGGTTATTTTCCAAAAAATTGCCAGGTTGCTAGGTGACCATAGCATGGTAAAGTGATTGCATTTTTAAATGCACATTTTAAGTGTTGCATTTGCAAACAATAGTCCACTGCATTTCTACCCTTAAAGAAATAATGTTTCCTGAAAGTCCCATGTACACAAGGGTTAAGGGGTCTTTTTCATTTAATTACACTTTTTTTCAATGAGGGCACAACACATCACTGAATGTGAGATAACAGTAAAGCTTGAATATTCATACATGGAGAAAGCAACAGATCTGTGTGATAGCCCTGACCTGGGTAAGATGTTTGCCCCAAGCTGTTATGCAGCTAAGGTGGACCCATAGTAACACTATAGTGACATCGAGGTACTTAGTATAACATGGTTTTATTGATTAGTTAAATGCATGGATTGAAGTGAAGAACAGGTTAGTTCTGCAGATTTATGTCTAATTTAGGTGCAACCAGCAAGAGAGTCCCATGGCGAAACGTGGATGTTTTATGGGGTACCATGTAAGAGGGCTTTTCAGTATGGTACAGGTCAGAAGGGGGTATTCTGTTTGGTGTGATAACAGGGGATTATGTGGTAAAATGTTGAATTTTGGTAGTGAAGTAAACTACGTGGATTATGCAGTACACCATTGTATAGGGAGGTTTCGTTAAGGTATAAAAAAGAGGGCTGCCAACAGTTTAGTGTTGTAAATTGTGCAGATACATCCCTCCTTTATTTCTTCCTTTCTCCATTCCCCCCCCTTTTGTGTGTTCAATTCTACAAGAAGAAGGCATGGAATTTTGTATTTTGTAATAAAAGAAATGGAATTTTTGAGTTCCGCCTGCTGTCCTCCTGCTGTCTTTTCTGGCCTACCATATAGGTTTTGATGGTGCTTTCGCTCGGGCCATCACAACCTGGAATACTCAAACAGCAGATCTGCCATGTATCCATCTCAACAACAGAAATGCAATACTCAGGCTCTGATAACAGCAGGCCTTGACTCCTCTGCCTCCTCAGAAGATCTGCTATGTATCCATCCCAATAATAAATACATGCATCTTAAATCACAGCAGAGAGGGACTAGAGTATTCATTGACAGAAATGAAAACATGGTATGTATACCCTCTCTCTCTCTCTCTCTCTCACACACGCACACACGCACACACACACACACGCCTGTATTCATATCTTTGTGAGGACTGTCCATTCATTTCTATGGGGAAAACGCCAATCCCAACAATGACAACCTTAAGTAACCAAAAGTAACCAAACAAAATACAAGATTTCTTGATCGAAAATTGAGTCCCTCCACCGACTTTTGTCTTTACAAAGAGATGGCCAGGTCATGCAAGTAGTCTGTGTTTGCTGAAGCCAAAATCTGAAGCACATAAAATGAAGGATGGTGATTTACTCAACAGCCTACTCAGCCCACACTGTCACATTGTCTTATCTCTAGGTCTGATGTTGTCTTGATAAGATGTCTTCAGCAAATGCTTCCTGATTCTGTAGTTATACTATATTACAGTGCACAAAACATCTCTAGTAAAACAACAACAAAACAGCATTATTTTAAAGGACCTCAATGAAGAAATACTTTTCTAGCGCCCATTGAGCATCTACATCTACATTCGTTATCCCTTATTTAACCTGAAATGTACTATTTCCTATTATGTCATGCCTTTTAAGCCCTTTCACTCAAAATTTTAAAATTCTATTTTCTAACCACAGTATATGTGAACTGATTAAGGCAAACTTTGAGAAATAAAAGATTATGCAATACCTTATTATACCTTAGTTATGTCAAAGCTGTGAGATGAACCAGAGCAGATCACACTGCATAAAGGGATTAGGTCTGACTAGTATTCAATGTAATAGTCTTACATAAGACTACATACAGTAAACGTAAAGTAAGTCTTTCATTGGAGATTTGAAGATCTCAGGAGGTTCTTATTGGCTGTTAGCAAACCCATATTACCGTTAGCTCCAAATGGTATTCACTATGTTACTAATGGGTAAATTTCCTAAACTGTGTATGAGCCCTTGCCTGCCAGGGCCACTGGCTGATGTCCAGTAGGACAGAAAGCAGTATAGACACAGTGAACTCCTTGCTGCCACAGGGCATCACTCCTCTGTGGGGACTGGCACAGGTCAGTGAGATAAGTGCTGACTGGCCGACAGGTTGGAACTTGCTCTGTCAGCTCCCTGCTCCAGCCTGGGGGACAGAAACCTGTTAGCATCCAGCCACCTTTGACCACTGTCAGACACCGTTTGAGTCCTTCCAACAACTGTAGATACAGGTGTCAATCTCCAAAATGGCGCTCTTATTCTCTGAGATCACCCTGCTCTCTGCAGACATCTTCACTGCAAACTAAATGTGCAGGGAGGACTGGACTACATAAAGAAGCAAGATGCTAAATAACAAGCTAGAGTCCCTACAGGAGCTCCAACAGATACTTCACAAATGTGGTTTAAAGGTTGAAAAACTACTGTTTTCAGGAATGTTGGTATAAGAAGGGACTATTATATTAGCCACACTGTATATGGAGCAGTGTCTAGCTGGCATAGACCGAGCTAAGTACCCTGACCCTAAATATACTGAGTACATTGAGTACACACAGTACACTAATCAAAACCACAATCTTGATAAGTATACCTATGCTGATACAAATCTTTTTTTCCTTTATCCAAATAAATACATAAAATATATGAACAAACACAGACACCCTTGCACCATAATGTTAAAGATGCACTTTCTAATTTAGACCCAGCATGATGTTCAGGGAATTGGCGGCTAGACTGGTTACTCTTGAAAAGGAGTGGTCATTAAAATTGCACAGCTTTTTGTTTCCTGTACCAATATAAATGTCATAATGAAACAAGAATTTTATTACCACTGGAACTATACTGAAAAATAATGTTGCTTATGAAAGTAGGCAAGCAAGAATTTTAAGTTAGAATTTCGTTGTACTTTGTACCCCTGAAACTGCTTTCTTATAAACTTAAACTCCTATT
Source organism: Cyphomyrus plagiostoma (assembly GCA_019775915.2). Lineage (NCBI taxonomy): Eukaryota > Metazoa > Chordata > Actinopteri > Osteoglossiformes > Mormyridae > Cyphomyrus > Cyphomyrus plagiostoma. Next base: position 17,087,446 of record JABFEA020000002.1, read on the forward strand.
AAATTTTGAAAACGCTGTACACAGAGGGACAGAATAGCTCTCAGAATATTTTCTTGCTTCTGAAAATATGCAGTTCTTCCGGCCACTCATACTTAAAGAAATCAGATGCTACTTTAATACTAACTGCATAACCGTACTAACTGTACAGAAAATGAACACAGTCTGGTGACAAAGGGTGACTTCACTGCCACCCCAATTTTTCCTGGTACTACAAGGTGCACACGCATAGCGTTAATTCTTCACATAGGTGCATTGACAATGCGTAAAATCAACGCAGAAAATGTATGGCAGCCATGATGCATACAGTACACGTATGCATTGAGAGCATTTAGGATAAATCGGCCTGGGTTCCAGAACCGTATGCTTCAATGTGACCCTAGTGCTATCAGTGTATAATGCTCCCTGAGTTTCTTTAGGATTTCCACAGGCATGCAGCTTCCTACCATTCAAAAGTCTGTAAAACTGTAGCGCATCTCTTCAGGAGATAGAAATAAGATGTAGCAGACATGCACAGCATGACATCCCCATGAGCTCCACCCCAGCGGGATTGTGGGATTGGCCGCTGGCACCCTCACTTACCACTCTCAGTTTGAATTCACAAACAATGGGTGTAGCTACACACTGCTGTACCATACACAGTATCAATGTAAACTCACAAACACTGGGTGTAGATACACACTGCTCTATGACGTACCAGTGTAAACTCTAAAACACTGGGTGTATCGACACACTCCTCTACCATACATAACACTACTATAAACTAACAAACAGAAGGTGTAGCTACACACTGCTCTACCACACACAGTAATCAGTATCATCAGAAGGCCCGAAGAAGTTACCAAAAGCAAACACTGGATCACCATCTACCAGCTCAGTTTGCAGAGGTGAAGAACTCTTCACATATTCTGGAGATGCTGCAGAGAATATTGCCTCTCTATCCATTACTTTCTGGTAGGTCTTCACAATTTGGCTATTTCTTTCATTCTGCCAATTAAGTCTTCTATTCCCAGAACATGATGGACTCATGATGTGAAATTATAATTCTTGCATATGATAATTTACTAGATGAAACTTTTGTGCACTGAATCCGATAAAATATCATCCTAATTGTGCCAGGTTAAGCTGACAGCTCAGATGCATATCTCATGGTGAGCACATAGTCAATCCCTTAACTTCAGGCTACACCACAACATCATGTTCTCCATTCAGGTTCTTTAGAAGAATAAGCGTTATATATGAAGAGATGTTGCCCAGCTGTCTAGGGTATGGAAGTGGTGGATTAAAGGCATGAATAAAGGAAGACAGCAGGCTAGCAGACTGACTGAGTGCTATTGCTATCCTTTCGGTTCATGTGGGCCTACGTTTTCACTGTCTATGTAATGGGCTTGGAAGATCTCAGAAGTAGACACAATTTAATAGCAATAAGCTAAAACAAGGAGTTTTTACAATTTCTTTCACACCTGATGCCAGCACTGCAAGCTAGTAGAATTTGTATGGATGCTTTAGATGGTGGCAGGGGCAAAGGGATTTACAATGAGAAGCAAAAGGGAACCACGGTATCCTTTTCTGTCGGATTACCCTATATACTTCATGCCTAGAAATGGGCCTAGAAATGGTGTGGGAATCCTCTCCCTCCTAGACCCTTAATCATTGTGCTTCCATTACCCAAGTCGCATTTAAGCATTAATTTGACAACTTTTATTGGAATTATTGCTTACCTCCAGTTTCTTTGGAGCAGAAATATATTTTGCATATTACGGGGAAAATGTCCTCTCTTGTCACGTGACAGATTAGGAAACAGCTTTTGTGTGTGCCATCATTCTAAGTGTTGGCATCTCTGTTTGCAAGCATATGGCCATATTAGTATAATTTATCAAGAAGTGTCTGACACATAAACAAAGAACAGAAACACAAAAAGAAAGTTCATTTAGTAGTATGAATGCTAGGATAACCAGGTAGGCAAGGACAAGGTGACTAAGCATGAAATCCAGAATGTGCATACCTAAACCGATTTACTATATCAATAATCCAGAATGAACATTTTACAACAAACTGATCTGACATGAGTATTTTTCAATTAGTCCTTAGGTGTCTACTGTTAAGTTCAACAATGAGCGTTCTTCGCATATGGCCGGATCATGTATTTCAAAGGTCTACAATCGTCCCATTCCATGAGTGTCTTTTACAATCAAGCATGTGAGTTTGGCAGCTTGATGTTAATATAACTGCATGCCTTTAACCACTGAGTTTTGTCATTATAGCTCCTTTCCATCTGTCCTACTCTATTTTCTCCATCACCTGTACCATTTCTAATTTTCCTGCAAGCCCAGCTATTTGTACAGTGACTAAGATTATTCTCATGATGCATGAATATTCCATATCACATTGAATGCTGCAAATTAGGGTACATTTTCTAACCAGTTCAATCGTCAGTTATCTGGCTTTGCGAACTCCCAGCTGTAAAGTCATGCAAACACTCTCACAATATGTGATATACAGAATAGCATCAACCTTAAAAACCTGCTTCATGTCTCTGATTGGGCATGTATTTACCGTGATATTAGCTCTAAATGGTATTCACTGTGTCAGTCTGACTGTGGATGAAATTCATCTCTGTGAGTGCTGATTCTTATTACGCTGTGATTTCATGACTCAATGGAACTCCTCGAAGGACAAAAGTCCTCTGTTTAATGTTCCAGCCAAACTCAATCCATAGACACTCAAGATGTCAAGTCCACATACTTAAATACTCAGGCTAACTTCAAAACTCTTAGAAAAGTCTCCTTTACTGTGAAGTCATTCACAATAGCCATTGGCGTAGCAGACCAATTATTGAATAATTCCTTCTCCGACCATTTTCTAATCACCTTCATGACTGAGCCACCCTCTTTGACTATGGCAGAGAAGATTATTAGGACACATCACCTATATGATAGAAATCCCCTACGATGTATTAATGCAGTAAGTAATGTGAACTTCATGTCTAGTACAGACGTCAATGAAGTCATCCATGACTTCAATACAGTGATTAGTCAGATTTTGAACAGCTTCTTTGAAAAATAAAGTGGTTAAAAACCATGATTACACACGCTCTTGCAAACAGGAGTGTCGCAGATTGAAGCACAAATGGAAATCCACAGGCTTAGAAGTGTTTGAAGTTGGCATGGTCTGACAGCCTGCAACAATACAAGCAAGCCCTTTATAGGCCACATTCAGCCTATTATTCTAACCGTATTGATTGGAAGAGAAATAACCCTCGCTACCTTTTTAAAACAATAGGCTGAACCGAGTAATTTCAGCAGCCAATATTTTATGAACTTCTTCAATGATAAAATTACAAATATTGGACTTCAAAAATGTTCAGATCGCTCACAATGAATATAAATGCAAACGGAACATGAACACATGTTAATGTTTTTGAATGAATTAATGAACAAGAGCTAAAAACTACTATAATTAACCACTTGTCCACTAGATCCAATCCACACTAAGCTTCTTAAAGAATCCATGGGTATTCAGGTAAGACCTATAACTGCCATAATGAATGTGACCCTGTTACCAGGCAATGTTTCTGACCAACTTACAGTAGCAGTAATCAGGCCACTACTGAAGCAGCCAAGTTCGGATCCACTGGAGGTCAGCAATTACCGTTTAGTGTAATGCACCATTTTTCCAAAAGTTCTGGAGAAGATCAACTTCACTCATACTTTACACAACATACTGGATTGTTTCCAGTCTGCCTTTCACAGCACTGAACCTGTCTTGACTAAAGTCGTAAACGACATAACAATGACTAGTGATGCCGACAGCATGACTGTGCTGTTTCTGAAGCCTAGTGCTGCTTTTGACACGGCTGACCATTCTATCATATTACAAAGACTTAAATTTAAGGTTGTGTTGTGTGGAATTGTGTTGAAATGTTTTAAATCGTATTTGTCTAATTGTTATCAATATGTTCAAGAGTCAGATACTTGTACTCCATTGTTAATGTCATTGGTCAAACACCATTCATATACACAACAATATACATTTCGGATACACCTAATCCACAATTCCAATCTATTGTCACTTTAGCTAATTTATTTAATGAAGTCAAGACCTGGATGGCAGAAAACTTCTTATCACTGAATGCTCAGAAAACCGAGGTTCTGTTGTTTGGAGGCAGGTCTGCAGATAGGAATTTTATAATCCAAAGGGCTGAACTTTTCCCACAGCAGCTGAGCACATAACATGGGTGTCATCTTAGATGCAAGCCTGTGATTCAAATTAGATGTAGATGCAGTATCAAAGGTATGCTTCCTACAGCTAAACCAAATTGCTAATCTGCAACGATTTCTTACTATTCCAGGCACAGAGAAATTGATACATGCCTTTGTATACACTACTATAAAACTGTGTTACCTCCCAAAAAATTGATACAATGATGCTTAATAGCAGCAAACAAGGGGTGATAGTTGACATCTGAGCTTGTGAATGTGAAAAGATTAGAAGTATTTGATGGAGCACATTACTGCTTCAAGAAGAACATTATATGGATAAAGATCTACATCTGATTTAATTTTCAGTCAAATAAAATGAAAATGTGCTGTGTGGCATCAATAGAGTGAAACAGCAGCTGTTGAAGACACATGTTCATAGGAACACAGTAACTCTAAAAGTAATTTATGATTTTTTTTATTAAAACTTCGCAAGCACATTATAGGGGTCATAATCTGGAAGTGAAACTTGTGCATTTAATTTGATAACTGGTTGTTAAATGGGGGCTACACTGCTACAGTGGAGAGAGTGAGCACTTTCAAATACCTCTGCATCCATCTACAGGAGGATCTCACCATGTCCACACACACACGTGCTCTAGTCAACAAGGCAAGGCAGTGGCTCTACGATCTGAGGCAGCTGAGGAGGTTTAAGGTCTCTCCTGCTGTCCTAAAGACCTTCTACTCGGCTGCTGTAGAGAGCATACTTACCATGAGCATCAAATCATGTTTTGGGAACTGCTCTGTCCAGGACCAGAAAGCACTGCAGAGGATGGTTAGAGCAGCTGAGTGCTGCACCAGATCTGCCTGGCCGTCTCTACAAGACATTCACACCAGCCGCTGTAGGACCAAAGCAACAAAAATCTTCAAGGATCTATTCCACCCCAATAACTCTGTTTTGCCTGCTGAACTCAGGTAATCGGTTCCTCAGCCTTATGACCAGAACTTAAAGGTCAAAGGGGAGTCATCCACCGGACTGTACAGTGATTCTTCAGTCACTGACATCACTCTGTGCACACTGTGTATGAGCGCCGACAATCCTATGAGTACTGTTTACATTCAGATCATACTGTCCAAATCGTCTGTACATTTCTCAGGTCTAATATAATTTTGGAAGGACTTTCTTCAACTTGGCTTGGTTGAAATCTAATTAATATAGTGAGTGGCTGAGGGCTATGCTACTACTAGCATTCTGCAAAATATATAGCCTACAGCTGTAATTATTACTATGGTCAGCTCACATGGTACATAAAAGGTCTGCATTTACCTGGCAAATATTCCAAATCAAGAGAACAATGCCTGTCTATAATTTTGCTACTCATGCACCAGTCATTATGCATATAAATGCATAGCCCCTTTCCTTTCTTCTTACCAGAGTTGTTGCTCTTGTTGCCACGATAAGCTGCATGGCTAGTTAGCTCTGTTGCTGCATTTGGGATTTGCAAATGAAGCCAAGTCTCAGCTATAACCATTACTGTTTGTTTCGAGTGTTGTTTGCTGCGACTTGTAGTTCTAGTTCGTCCATTTTATGAACAATAGATCTGAAATTTGTGATAAAGATGCTCAGTAACTGAGGCTGTATCCTCAGCCTAGCAAGTAGACTGAACCAGCAGCCTTTTTTATTTTCTTGTCTCCGTTGCCTTCCCAGCCCAATGAATATCCTTACAGACCCCAGTGATCTGGAAATATCCTCTAGTATGTAATGAATGCACAGAAAGTCAATGGGTGATGGCGCCGTTAGACTGAATTGTGATGTTGAAAAATTGGAATTGCATGACAGAGGGCAGCAGAGGGTAAAAACCGATGTTTCAGCCTCCATCTTGTAAACACCTCCATCTGCCATCTAAATTAATTTGGGATACTCAGTCAAATTTATTGTGGGAGAATTTAATCATGGATTTTTTGAAGAGGTGAGGAGAGTGTATGAGATAGGCTTGCAATAATAATATATTGTCAAACTGCAATATATTTGTTTGCTGAAATTTTATCATTTCACTTAGCCCTAGTCCCAGTCAGCGATGATACATGAAAGAACAGGCACAGACCTGGTGAACCTGATTACATTAAGACAAATCACATGAAGTGTTACAGGATAAATAGCCTTGTGTTGCACTTGGACCCCAAGTTTTGCTCTCAACTTTGAACATTACATATATATCTTTGTATAGAGAAGGAATAATTCTATAAGGCTCTAACTAAATTGAAACAAGAACGTACTGGTGCCGGCAGAGGTGGGTGATCCAATCAAG
>JABFEA020000002.1:17102817-17113609 GCA_019775915.2 Cyphomyrus plagiostoma
CTGACCTAAATCCAATGGAACACCTCTGGGACATTATGTTTCAGTCCATTCGATGCCACCAGGTTGCACCTCAGACTTTCCAGGAGCTCAGTGATGCCCTGGTTCAGATCTGGGAGGACATCCCCCAGGTCACCATCCGTCATCTCATTAGGAGCATGCCCCGACATTATCAGGCATGCCTACAAGCACGTGGGGGCCATACAAACTACTGAGTATTGTACTTTGAGTTGCTGCAATGAAGTTTCGGCAAAATGGACCAGCCTACTGCATAATTTTTTCACCTTTATTTTCGGTATGTCTTTGAATTCAACCCTCTGTAGGTTAATCATTTTCATTTCCATCAAACGATGTCAGCATCCTTTCATTTCTAACACATTACCCAGTCCATATCAGTATAGATATACAGCATGATTTTTTTCCCCCATTGAGATCTGATGTGTTTTTAAAGCATTCCTTTAATTTTTTTGAGCTGTGAATCTATCATGCCCTGCCTTCCTACCCCCTTGTTCTTTCCCCAGTGTGGCTCTAATTTGTCTTACCTCTCATTTCAGCCCCAATGTGATTCACATCAAATGTCTCTCATTTGCTCCTTATCAGTGGTGCTCCTTCATTGATATTGCTGCAGTGGTTTCCCTTCTTGTCAGTTTTGTGGTGCTTGACCCTATGTGGTCAGCTTTTATTTGTCCTGTTTCCAACCTGTAATAAACTCTCATTTTGGTTTGTTCTCACCCCTGTTCCTGCTCCCTTCATTGTCGGAATGTGATGGAATGACTGGACTCCATAAGCTACACAGCAGCATGCCCAGGGAGTCTCTTGCTCTCTGTGTCTGTGTGTTTGTTCTCTCTGGTTGGCAGCCGCCAGTCTTTGCCTGATCCTCCTATCTGTGCCCCCAAGAGGTTTGCAGAGAACCCTCTCATTGACTCCCACAATGACTTGGAGGAGCCTAAGGTGGAGGAGGGCACTGAGGAGGATATAAGCATGCAGAATGCCCCAGCAGTGTGAATGCTATGGTGATCTTCCTATGGTAGCAACCTACCAGTACTGCTTCCCCAGGTGACACGAAACTCCTACAGGGTTGAGCTAGCTATAGACCTGTGGACTGCCTGTTCCCAGCATAAGATTTGGCAGTTAGAGACACAGGTGAAACCCCTCAAAGAAGAGGAGCCTGTCCCCCGCCTGGTTTTAGCTCCAGTGCCAGAGGGCTCCTTGAAGTGCTCTGCCCATCCCCTTTGGTGGAGGCAAAGACTGGAGAACAGTTGCTCCAATACAAGTCCATCTTTCTTGGCACCCCTAGTAAAAATGTGCATTAATATGCATAAAGAAGCCAAGGAAAGATGGAAACATCCCCTAGTTTGTTCTCCCCGCTGCTACTGGTCCTTAACCTGTTCCTGGTGATATACATATGGAATCCATCCTGATTCCAGCAGCGCTTCTCAGACTCGACCAGGCTTCTGTAGAGGTTCTGGAGCTTGATCTGCAGCTGCTGATTAAGCCCGCTGTGGTGGACCAGACAATGTCCCTAGCTCCTAGTTGGTGTCATCGTCTGGAACAAGTACATGGACCTGCGCGAAGACCCAAGAAGCGGGGACCAGCTGGAGCTAGTGTATGGACTAACCCAACTGGAGGATTGGCTATTTGAGATTGCCCTGGAAGCTAATGCCAGAGAGGTGGGAGCTGATCGAGCAACACATGCTCACTGCTGAGGTCAAGAATCCTGACCTCCAGATCAGCCTGTGACTGCAGTATCCACTGTTGGAGAGGTCTCTGTTGCTCCACTGCAGCCATTCACCAACTTCCCTTTGCTCTCCATCAGGCCCCATTATAGGAGGTGTAAGATGCAGAAAAAGGCTGCTGTGGAGGTCCAGATGTGCCCACAGACGCTTGCCTGCACTCAAAAAAATTATTTCTTATTGCTGTTCATGCAAAAAAGATAGATTGCATTCAAATAATCCAATGCATTCATGTTAATGAAAAATACGTGAGAGAGTTAGATTGCTTAACTTAAAAACCTTTCACATAAATTCAACTAAGCTGATTCATGGTATGTTAATGTATTGCTATTTCTTGTTGTTTGGCTTTTCTTCATATTTTGTGCGCCGCACATGTGCTTGTTCTGCCGCGTTTCTGAGGACTGAGGAATGAAATGGACGTCTTATTTTAGGTAATGTTATATATTGTAATGTCTCACAAAGGAATAGTTAATTTAATCTGAGTTAGTTAGATTAATATCAGTAGTTTTGGACGATTAGATTTAATTTACAACCTAATTTGACAAATACCCATTTGAGCAAGGATACATTCAAAATACTATACGTCTTTTGAACATCTTGTCAGCCCTTAAGGAGCGAGAATGAACTGTCTTTGGTGACTTTCCTTGTACAGTTAACATTGTTCAGCCTAACTATGTAATAGCCATGTGCATGGTTTGTAAATTAAATATAAAACATCATTTTGCCATCCGTAGTTCATCCATACACTGAAGCACCGGACTGCGCCTGCACTGCCCTGCTGCTGAACCCTTTTGAGGAAATTATTAATTGAAATCCTCCAAAACAGTGATTAATGATACATATGTCAGAGTTAAATTTATTCACGGACAATATCAGCACGGATTATCGATTACTGATAAATAAACTCCAGTTGCATTACGTTACCATGTGCATTTATGCGAAGGGAAACGTAAGTTAACAGGTTTATCTACACTTTAGCCTGGGTGCGTTTTGCGGTATTAATTGAACCGTTTTTTATTATATCGCATTACATGTGCTCTGTCTCGATCAAGATCAATACACTTGTAGTGCATCGTAAAAGCACTTCATTCATGCCAAAACCATTTGAAAGACACATTATTCTTCTTTATAAAAAAAACGTACCTGGTTATTAGTGAATGAAGAATAAATGTGCAGTGTTTATAGCTGGTAGATTACATTTCATTCGGCATTTTACCTATGGCTGAGCAATATGGAAAAATATTTTATCATGATGATTATTTTCATAATTCATATAATTATCATGATATAATTTGCCATTATTTTCTTTACTTCAGTGTTCCATTCTTGTTTAAATCCCATTAGAATTACATTCAGAACATTGGAAAGTCAATAAATTGAATAGATTGCAAACTGAAATATAATTTAAAGAAATAATTGCCGTAATACAAAAATTAACTTTTTATAATATGGAGTAATACTAGAAGATGTATGTTTTGTTGTTTGGTTTTTTTTCCAGAGTGCCTTGCTGTCTGGGCAGAGTGGTGACTGAGGCTATAAGGATCTATGTTGGCAATTGGAAGGTTGCTATAGTTTGAATCCCAGGCATGCCAGTGATTCCACTTTTTGGGTCCTTGAGCAAAGCCCTTAACCTGCAATTGAACCATGAAATTTGTGACCTTGCATTAAGTAGTTTTTGCTATAATCAGGTGAAGTACCTAGCATCAGTCAGACAACTTCTTAGTATTCCTTTAGTTACTATTCACCAGATTACTGTTCAGATCAGGAAGAGTCATCATTGCTATGCTTGAAATGTAAGCTGGTATGGGGTAGCCAGCAAGTTAAAAACACAATCCAGGGTATATATTTATATGTATGTATTAGAGTGGGCAGATAATATTATTGATTAGCAAGATATTTTTCACAATATCAATAAATGTTTTTAAATGGGTAAGAGCATTTTAATTGGTTGACACAGAGTTATATAAAGCTCTAATCATTTACTAGAATTTTATTCTGTCTTTTCAGTTTTCCCTTTATTATTTATTTACTTTTTGGGTTTTGTCGTAGCAGTTCAAAGACTGTTCCACATCAATATCCTCAAGGTCCTTACAAGTTAGACCAAGATCATTATGTCAGAAGCCTCAGCTATCCATGTACATTTACAGTCCTTGCAACAACTTCTCAGTGAAAATGATTTGCTTGACAAAGTAGTGGAAAGAGATAATGCCCAGTTCCAAGAGGTAGGAAATGACTATGTGTACAGGTCAAACCAAGATGTGCAGCATTTAAATTTTTTTTTTTATTAATATTCCCTCCACCACCACCCTCCCCTGCTTTATTTCTATTTATTTATCTATCTATTTATTTATTTACTTCCTCAAGAGAAAGAGAGGGAAAGAGGGGGGGGGGAGGAGAAGAAGGGGATAGAGAGAGGGAGAGAGAGGAGAAAAAAACAGATAATCTGCTTCCATGTCTGCTGAAGAGAGAAGAACAACCAACATCTGTACGAATCACAATGAACATCATACGTTAAGTGTTGTTGAACAGCACACACAACCAGCATTACAACACATGCCCAGAAGCAACAGCCGATCAAGAGAGTGTGCGTCCGTGAACACCTGTCTGCACACCTGTGTGTGTCAGCGCGCAGGTTTCTCTATGTAAATGTCTAGTAGTTTGTGTGGGGAGCCACTGCCCCGCCCCCCCAGGACATGAAGCTGACATACAGGAGACCCAAGCCCCAGACATCCACAGGCCCCCCAGGGAATGGGAACCCCAGGAGGACCACCACAGGGACAATTGCAGCCCCCAACTAGAAAAGGGCACAGGAGTGCTCCGGCAGGGGGCCATCCAGCAGCCACATCGCAGGAGCCCCAGGGGGCCGTGGTGGCGAGCAGGCAGGCTCGGCCGGTGGCCGGCCACACCAGGGCAGACCGAACCCCAGGCCCAGAGATCCAAGGGCCCCCCCACCCCCCAGCAGGTGCCCGACAGAGCCGGGAGGGCCAGGCCCCGCCAGGCAACCGGCGAGAGTGAGCCAGCACACACCAGAGCATGAAACCCTGGACATCGAGAACCACCAACGCATTGGCAGCCAGTGGCCCCATCCACTGGCAGGGAGTGTGGCGGGGGGGATTAGAGCCTGAGATGTTATTCGAAGTGGAGTCTAAGACCCAACCTGACACATGCGTATAGATAAACAGGCACTCACATACACAAGGATACGTTTGTGTCTAAGCTGTGTTGTATGATTGACGCACAGGTGGCCACGAGGGGACAGAGGAGGAGAACCTCCCCTGCATCCCAGCGACGCACCGGCCCCTCAAAGCCCTACATGTGTGTTAGTGTGATGGAGCAGGAGGAGGGAAGCATTTAGGGGTGGGGAGGAAAGGATCGGGAGGGGGGCAAAGTACCCCCCCTCTGGAGCCAGCTCCCCCACTGATATTAAGATAATTTTTATTTTTCCAGTTCATGAGGACAGTCTTCTTAGCAATGCATAAGGCGGTGAAAACCATACAGTGGAGATCGAAAGTTTGGGCACCCCTAGTAAAAATGTGCATTAATATGCATAAAGAAGCCAAGGAAAGATGGAAACATCCCCAAAAGCCATCAAAATGCAGACAAGATATTCTTATAATATGTCAAAAAAAGTTGGATTTTATTTTTATCATTTACACTTTCAAAATAACAGAAAACCAAATAAAGGTGTCTGCAAAAGTTTGGGCACCCTGCAGAGTTAATACCTTGTACTGCCCCCTTTGGAAAGCTGAGACCTGACAGTGTGAGGGACTGTTCACAATCATTGTGTGGAAAGACCAGGTGTTGTCAATCTCAAAGGTTTTAAATGCCCAGACTCATCTGGCCTTGCCCCAACAATCAGCACCATGGGTTCTTCTAAGCAGTTGTCTAGAACACTGAAACTGAAAATAGTTGACGCTCACAAAGCAATTGATAAATCTGCCTCCCATTTTGCAATAGGAAGGTATATTAATTCATCCATTTTCAAAGTGTCCTGTATATTTTAGACAGTAATTTGGGGGTTTTGAGATTAAGGAATTCTGCCACACTTGGTGGTATTTGTAATTTGATTTGATTAGACTTGAATTTCCTTTTTACTATAGATTTAACTTGTTGATATTCTAAAAATCTATTTGTGTTAATCTCATATCTTTTAACTAATATGTCAAAGGGGATAAAGTCTATTCTTCTAATATATGTTCCAAGTATTTAATACCTTTACAGGTCCAATCCGGGAAATTTATCATATTATTGTTTAGTAGTACGTACATGTTGTGTTCCCCAGAGTGTACCAGGTTCATGTCCTCTTGGACTCCCGCTACCGTACAGGGAAGTTGCAATATCTGGTCAATTGGGAGGTGTTCGGCCCCGAGGAGCACTCATGGGTGCTTGCAAAAGACGTCCTAGATCCCAGCCTAGTTGAGGATTACCACCACGCGCATCCATATAAACCCGCTCCCCGGCCACGAGGTCCACATGGGCAGGGCAGGACACCTGAAGGCAATTCCTCAGTAAAGCTCCGCTTTCTTGAAGATGAACCTGTGTGGCAAATGATTTTGGACTTGATGACTATTGTGGAGCTGGTTGTGTCTCCTGTTAACACAGATGAGTCCTTTTCATACTTGCAGTGCAAAATCTCAGAACACAGAGAAGCATATCTAGATCTGTATATAGAAAATCAGCTATTTCCAAAACATCATTTTCTGGAACACTACCCAGAAATTATTAGTCTTGCTGTGGACAATGGTATTTGAGGCTAAACAGTTATTTTAAACAAGTTGTTTGGATACAAATTGCTTCAAGAACATTACATTAACTTTAGCGAGTAAACACCAGTTTATGGTTGGCCATCAGATGTACTTGCAAATCTTTGACAAATCTCATCTTGAAGTCACCCATATGTCTACAATTTTTGTTGATGTGATGAAGGAAGATCTAAAACATAGCCTTAGTCTGAAATATCCAGGTGTGTCTCTAATCTATATTGCCCAACGTGTTGCTGATAATGGCATAAGCTACAGAAACAGCATGGTAATTGTGCATGGATCAACTGGTGGGATGATAGAATTTGTAGAAATTACACAAATGTGCATAATTAATTATGAATTGACTTTTATTGTAAAAAAATGGCTTCATGGTATCATGAGCATTTTCTGGAATTTTAACTGGTCCTTACAAAAGAAATTTGGAATATTTCTCACAATAAACTGAAAGACCAACATCCTCTTGCTGATTATAAGGTTGCACACCTCCAGATGGTTATCCTAAAAAAATTATTCACTGAGATAAGATAGCGAATAAGTTGAGCCTTATGTTGTCCCTGTGTAACTGAATGATAAGCCGAGTACCTATGCCATAAGACAAATGTTTAAATAGCCATGTTTGCCTTCACCATCACAACTTTAATAACTTTGCATCGCACGTGAGCGTAATCCGCTGTGTAATCTTGTGATGTCTTTACAACATGAAATGCATATCATGATATATTTTTTTTCCTGGGCAAATATGAGTGATCTCAAATAAGGTGAGTAAACACTGTTCGGTAAATTTAAAAGGTGCATAAATGGCGTTTATGTGCATTTACCCTCCACTATACCACTGAATGAAGGATTTGCATTAATCTGAATAATTGCATAAAATAATCCAAAAACTCCACTCCAGAAAGAAATTGAGAAACAGCTTGGACCCCATGAGAGAATTTTGACTCCAGGTCATGGATGTGGAGTTTGACAATGAGTTTGTGAACCTAAATTCCACTGCTGACCTACAGGACAAAGCCACACTAAAGGTGGTAAATTTACTAGCATCACCCTCACCCCTTACGCTCCTAGTCTACCAAATGCAAATGAAGCCATGTCATCATCTGCAGAGACAGTAATTCTCTCGTCTTCTCAGACATCTGTACCGTCATCTCCAGAGTCTACATCATCACTGATAACAAACACATGGCCCCATAGTTTTCTTATTCCAGAATTTAAATATGATGCAGAGCTGGCATTGCAAAAATCAAATGTTGAGTACTAGATGCTGTTTTGCTGAATCCCAGTAGAAAATCGAAGTCCAGCATTTTAGAGTCATTTGCATCTGAGATAATGAAATTTACCCATCACTTCAAGATCTTGATCATGTAGCTGCCGCTTTGATATATAAGCACCCATGTTTGAAGGAACAAGGTTCTGCAAGGGGTTATGGTGGGTGGAAGATAAGTCTTTGAATTGAGGAAAATAGGATGCCCAGAGCTGGATATCAATTCCTTGAAGCACAGAAAAGGTGAGGGACGTCCAAATAAAGTGAAAAAAACCAAGAAGAGCAGAGGTGAATTATTGTCCTGATTTCCCAGCATGCAGGAGGAAAAAAGAACAGTCTTGAAGAACCAAGGATTACACTCTTGTCTGAGGTCAGTTAAAAAAAAAAAACAGGTGATCAAAGACAAAATGGACCGAACCTTTGCTTATAGAAGGAGAGAAGTTCTTGAAGATATGCCATACGTTGTGGAATTTAAAAGTAGATGGCTAGCACTTTTTATTAAGCAAGAGGTATTTTTTGTGGCAGTGTTGATTGTTTTTTAGTATCCAAATACCCTTTCATATAAGGAGTATCTAAACTCATGCTTAGGCATGTGCTTCCAAATATCAACTACATGAAATACATATTGAGCTCAAATTGTACAGCTAACTTGATATAAACTTTCGAAATGTATTTTAGTTAGGTGCTGAATTTACCTGTATCACCACCAGTAGTTTTATTTCAACTCATTAGCACAGAAAGCCTTGTGTGTTTTTGCACTGACTGTTATGCTTATAGCTGTCTCTTATGGTAGTATACTTGTTTTTCTTGAATGGCTTCTTGAATAAATGCAACCTTTCAAACTACATTTATTTGAATATGGGTGTCTTGAGTTGAACCTAAAAGGATAAGTTGCATTTAAATGCAAACTTTCAGTTCATTGGAATGTTGAAGTTTTGCTGGAGCAGAACATAAAAGAATAAAATAATTTAAATGTAAATGTTATCCTTTAAAGCAACCCAACAGTCTTAATTTATGTGATTTTTTACTAATTTAACCTAACTCTGTTTGTTTGTGGACATTCGTGGATATTTAATAATACTACATCTAGGTTTAGTCAAGTAATTGTTGTTGGAACTGGTTGAAGAAACTGCTTTAGGTTAGTCCAACAAAAAAAAAATTTCCGTGTAGGGAGTGAAGCTACCCAAACCAGGTAAGGTCTCCTCTGCCTTGCTTCCTGAAGTGCCCAGGGTTCTCTGCCCAAGCTCTGAGGTGTCTGAGCTCCACCCGTCTCCCCTGGTCCTCTGCCCATGTCCAGAGATGATTGGGCTCTGCCTAACTACAGGGACGCCAAGGTCCACCAAGATTTCCGACCTGTCTTCTGATGTCCCATCAGTTCCACCCATTACCCAAGGTGCTCCGCCCT
This sequence comes from Cyphomyrus plagiostoma, assembly GCA_019775915.2. Lineage (NCBI taxonomy): Eukaryota > Metazoa > Chordata > Actinopteri > Osteoglossiformes > Mormyridae > Cyphomyrus > Cyphomyrus plagiostoma. The sequence goes on from JABFEA020000002.1 coordinate 17,111,977, forward strand.
TCTCTTGAGGTGCCCACAAAGCTCTGCCTGTCTTTAGAGATGTGCCTGTTGAGCTCTGCAATCCTTGCTCACTGCCAAATACCCTGGTCTTTGCTCGAGTTTCCAGCTCCTGTTTGCCTGTCATCCCACTGGCTCCTGCCTGGTCGCCTGTGGCTGCCACCACCTCACCGGCTTCAGCCTGCTCGCCCGTTGATCTCCAGCCATGAGCCCCACTCTCTGCTGACCTCCAGCCCTGAATGTGCCTTCCTGGCTGCAATCCACTCCAAGAGGGTGAACCCCCAAGAAGGAACTGCCTGAAAACCTGGAGTAGGACCCCGTTGCGTCCCACTCCATAGACCCTGAATCCCATCCCGAACCTGGGCCACCCCTGTCCCAAATGCCTCTATCAACAGGAGCCCAAGAGGGGGGGGGGCAGCCATATACAAATCTCCTATAGGAGACAGGGTTCATGCCTGGCTGCCATACCAGTCCCTCAGGACCCTCCGGTTCCTGGCCCCTTCTCTATTCTTGCCCTTCAGGTTCCCTTTCTCCCTCAGGACTGCCCTGCAACCCCCTTTCCCTGCCCTGCAGCTCCCGCAGTGCCTCTTGGCCCTAGCGCAACCATCACCTGGGCCTGCGGGCCTCCTAGCTCAGCCCTGTCCCACCTTTCCTTCTCCCTGGTCTGTGGTTCTTCCCTGGTTGTTTGTTCCTTGGTGACCTTCACCTCCCCCCCTGTTTTCATTCATGTTGTGTTCTACAGTTTCTGCTGTCCTTAGTTCCTTGTCTTGTATTCTCTCCTATAGTCCCGAATTCTGCCTACATCCACCTGGTGTCTCATGGGGTCATCTGCTCAGTCTCATCTTATCTGGGTGCTTGTATGACATCTTATCCTGTTGTCATGTCTGGATTCATCATGGTGTCCATGTCCTAGTTGTCTTTCCACCTGTCTACCCAGTTCTTGTCTGTGTCTTGTGTATTGTCCCTACAGTCCTTGGCCTGATTTGTGTCTTCCTTGATGTGGGTAAGGTCTGCCCTGGATCCCATTTTGTACTGGTCATGTGTCTTGTCTTGGACTCACGCAGTTATTCCCTTTGTTGTCCTTAGGTGTTCCTGAGTTGGTGTGGAGCCCCTACTGCTGTAGTATTCCTGGTCCTAGGTCAGTCTCTGTGTGATATTTGACCGTGTTCTGTCGTGTCCAATCCAGCACTTTTTCATTTGCTCTGGTGCCTAGAGCGCATGCATCTGGGGAGGGGGTACTATCACATCCTGCATTCCTGCCCCCTTGTTTTTTCCACACATCTGTTACTATTTTGTCTTGCCTCTCGTTTCAGCCCTCATGTGATTCACGCCAGACGCCTCTCAGTTGCTCATCTGTGGTGTATGAGTGCCTCCCAGTCTTGTGCTCCCCAGTCTGGTCATTGATATTGCCACAGTGGTTTCCCTTGCCAATTCTGTTTGACCCTATTTGGTCAGCTTTTATTTACCCTGTTTCCATTTCTTAATAAACCCCCTTCTGGTTTTCCTGCATGCCTGCTCCTGCCTCCTTCTTTGTCAGAATGTGACATATACTCACCTACAGGATTATTAGGAACACCGTACTAATACGGTGTTTGACCCCCTTTCGCCTTCAGAACTGCCTTAATTCTACGTGGCA
>JABFEA020000002.1:17176821-17190591 GCA_019775915.2 Cyphomyrus plagiostoma
CTCCTGAAGAGTGTGAACTGATAGCACCAAACCTTGTACTTCCCGGGGAGTTGGCTCCGATCGATCTTTCGCAGGCCATCCGTGAGCTGTTTCATGATGGACCTCCCCATGTGCTTGTCTGACAGATCTGCGGTATACTGCCTTCCCAGGCTTCTGATGGGTTGTTCAGCCAGAAGGGGGATTTTCTCTCCCCCGACGGTGAAGATGGTGTTGTCATTTCTGATTCCCCTTCTAAGTGACAGGCTACGAGATTTAGAAGGTTTGATCTTCATTCTGGCCCATGACATCAACTCGTCCACCCTTCCCAGCAGCCGGGATGTACATGCTGCTGTCTGGAGGAGGCTGGTTACATCATCCATGTAGCTCCTCACTGGGGGTAACCTCTGACCAGATGGTAATTTGATTCCTCCAACCACTTGTCTTGCTCCAATGAGGATTATCTCAAAGGCTGCCACAAACAAGATTGGAGAGATGGCACACCCCATTGCAATTCCCACCTCCAACTGCTGCCACCCGGTGGTGAAGTCTTGGAGGGCAAAGCACATCTGCAGGTCACTGAAGTATCGCGCTACCAGGTTCTTAATGCAAGGAGGCATGTGGAAGAACTCCAAGGCATAGTTGATCAGCTGATGTGGGACTGAACCATATGCATTAGCGAGATCGAGCCAAACTACATGCAGGTCGGACTTCTCCCGCTTGGCCTTCTGGATCTGGTCCCAGATCATCGTAGAGTGCTCTACGCACCCTGGAAAACCTGGTGTCAATATAGCCATTCTCTAGCAGGTAGGTGGTCATCCTCTTGGCCAGCACTGAGAAGAAGATTTTGCCTTCCACGTTCAGCAGGGCGATGTTTCTGAATTGGCCGATGTCCTTGGAGTTTACTTCCTTTGGGATGAAGACTGCTACGGCCCTTTGCCACTCTGATGGAATGAGCTGCTTTTCCCAGACAGTTCTCATTAGATACCATAGCAGCTCCAGTACCTTGGGACAGTTCTTATATAGCTTGTAGGGGACTCCGTTGGGGCCTGGTGCTGATGAGGACCTTGCCTTCTTCACGGCTTGCCTGACTTCGCTAAGCTTGGGGGGCATGATGTTGAACTCAGCCGTCGGTGGCGCAGGCCGGGGCACGTACCCTGGTGTTCCTAGTGGGATGTTTCTTAACCGGTTACTGCACTGCCTTTTGACGTGCTGTTCCATTTGCTCCCTGGTGGTTTCGAGCTTCCCGGACTTGTTTCCCTCCAGCAATTGCCTATATTCGTATATATATATTTGTAGAACATTCATAAGCAGCATGTAAATATACCTTAACATCCTAACATACTATAGTGTTGGCAAGCTGCCTCTCATTAGTTGCCATCCAAGAGGATCTGGCCTTGCAGGCCTCCTCCTAGACCACCTACACCTGCAAGTGCACTTGATGGCACCCCGCAGCATGGGGCAGGCACTAACAGAGGGGGAGATAGTGGAGGTGATCCTGGGCACAGTGGGCCAGGAGTGTGCCTCGATACTCATTGTGGCACAGGAGAGTGACGGTGGTGAATTCCCCACAAGGTTGGCCCAGTACCACAATCCCCATGACTGGAAACTAACCTGTTGGCATTGCGAGAAGCAGGACCACTGGGCTCAGTCCTGCTCGCAATCTGCTTCAGGGGTGTGAGCAGCGGGTGGTGATGAAAACACTGCCTGCCTTCAGAGACTCACTCTGGGCACACAACCTTGCCCTGGACCCACAAGTTTGCAACCTACAGAGCCCCTTCCTGTCCTGAGTTCACTGTCACACCCTGATCGACATCATCTGTGTGGGGCTGCTGCCAGGGACAGTGGAGCTCGAACCACCTAGCAGGAAACCCGCCACAGCCTGCCTGCACTCTGGGATTGGAGAGATCATTCTGATGCAGAGCCATCAGCATCTCCGGGTCCGCTGATGTGACGGTGAGGAGGGTGAGAGCTGAGGGCCACAGTCGGTGCGCCTGCCATAGAGGGATTCTGGTGTGCCAGTGGGAGCAGCAGGCTGAGGTTGCAGAGATGGTGCAGCTTGGTCATGAAGAGGTATGTATGGAGGCAAGCTGGACAGGGACCTGGAGCAGGAGTTGCATGAGTGGGAGTGGCTGCGCAGTGAGCTGGAAGCAGCACTGCGACCTTGACAAGCAGGAGGTCAAGGTCATGGCAGCCATGATCTGGAGCACCGTGAGCTAGAAGAGCAGTGTAGCCAGTATCAGCAGGACCTGGGTCAGCTGCTGGTGTGTAATGGTAGGCCAGAGTAGCAATATCACAAGCTGGAGCAAGAGCAGCAGCAGGAAAAGCAGGCCTGCAGTCAGTAGCGGACCCCCTCAAAGTCACGTATGTCTGAGGCATTGCCTGCTCCGGCCAGCAGCTAGGCTCCACCAACAGGCCCTAGCTTCCCGGTCATATATAAGGACTGATAATGAGAGGCTGTTGCAGGTGCCAGAGAGGACGCACTGGCATCTGCCACCAGACTAATGGAACTTCATCTGGATGTGAGCTTTACAAGCTGATCACACTTTAAAAATAGGGACACTTGGATCATGATCCCTTCAAGGAGGTGGGACTGGTCATAAGTAGGTGGAACTGATCGTAACGGGCTGGCCTTAGGGGGGGATGGCTGTATAGTCGTGGAGCTGCATCACATTCTGGGAGGTGTGTTGTAAATAGCCCCTTTACGGTTTTGCTGTTAATGACTGTTCCATGTTCCATGTGTCACATGTTTCCTGCTATGTGTAGTGCTAATGTTTAGTAGTGTTATGTAGTTACTAGCGTACCCACCATGTGTGTGACCTGTTCTTCCTTGTGTTCCTTGCCATGAAGGCAAGAGAAGGTGGGTTGTTCCTGTCTGATCGGCTGTGTGGTTCTATTAAGGGCCGTTAAAATTAAAAGATTCTGTCCCGCTTCTTGCCTGTCTCTCCAGAACCTGGGTATCAAAAGACCTTAACAGCTTTAATACTTCTTAATAACAAACATTATATGATTCTAATATATATAATCATATATTGTTAAAACATTATATGACTATGTTTGTTATTACTGTATATTACAGCTGTCAGGTCTTGTTCATTGAGTGTTATGTGATGCCTTAAGACATGTTAAGCTATATTTACATGCTGCTTATTAATATTCTGGGAATGCATTATGGAGGTGCACTGAATGTTGTATGAATACACAACAAATATTAATCATTATCTGTTGTTTTAACATATGGATGGTTTACATACAGTAGTAGACCACAGCCTGACTGAGCTCTAAACGGCAGGTGATCTTGGATCACTGTGTTCCATACTGTCACAGAGCCAAGACAGAGTGGTATTAAAGGTGAAAAGCCTGGGCAGAATCCAGCCCAGCAGCTGCCTGCTGGCATTCCAACTCTATTCTATATCCAACCAATACAAGGTAATTAAACCCAATTGTTGCTAAACCTGTTGAGTGAATATTCTTTTTGAAACTTTATTTTTGATTTCTGTACATGAAAGAAAGTATTTATGCTTTCATGAACAAAATGCATTACTTGATTTTGTCATCAAATAATTCTTTTTGTGGAAATGTATTTTGTGCATGAAAATGAGCCCTTGACACTTGGCACCACATAAATAAGAAGCTGAATGAATCAGAAACTACAGATGATTATCTAACATAGGTCACGTGTGACCTTGCCATTAGGTCGGCCGATATTGGCGACTGTGCACAAGGAACACAAAGACAACAAAATCCAAAAACGCACTGAAAAATCAAAGCAGTGATCCATGGCTCTGCCCGCTCAAGTTAACATATATTTGAATGCTGTGAACGTGAAAATGAAAAAGCAAAGTAGGAAATGAAAAGTCAAATTGGAAAATGAAGACAAAAAGATTTTTTAACTTTTATTAGTTTCTATTTAATATTTGCATTTATATTTAACATTTAAATTGAATACATATGTATATGAGATATTTCTCTAGGAAAATGAAATGAAATCTACATGAATGTCTGTCTACATGATTGAAAAAGTGACAACTGACAACTGTGATGCATTTTTTACATTTTCCAATGGTAAATGTGGAAAAACTTGTAGGATTACAAAATGTGCAACATTTTACTGTGGTGCAGTATATATTTTTTATTGCTTTGTCTTCTATAGCACAGTGGTGTGTGATTCCATCTAGTGGTTGCACATTTTCTTCCAAAATGTCTTCATACAGTTCGTTTAGCTGCACATGTATCAAAATGTCTGTTGTATAGATGGTCATATTACATAACATATGACTAAAAGCTAATGAAAATATTAAAATAACGTAAAATCGATTATCATCTGATAACAGATTGAAACATACAAAGTTGCATATGCATAGTATACTTACATACTGACCTCTCCACATAAACATACTGACACACACATGCAAGACCACTCTATCTCCAGTCATAGAATATTTTCCAGATATGGGAACTCAATCACCTTCTCACTGGCATCATTGCTTTCCACTGCATTTTTACGTCACTCTCTTTACAGACCTGCTAGGTTTTGTGTTCTTGTCTAGAATGATCCCCAATGGCAGGTGACCAAATACATTATATAGTCAAAGGTATTGAACCATTACAACTAGAGGAACTTTTTTGACATCCCAATATAAATCCACAAGAATAAACATGGAGTTGGTCCCCCCTTTGCAGCTACATCAGTTGCCACTTTTATGGGAAGGGTTTCCACAACATTTTTGAGTGAGTGTGTCTGTGGCAATTTTTGCCCATTCATGTAAAAGAGCATTTTTGAGGTTAGCCACTGATGTCAGATGTGAAAGCTGGGCCCACAATTTCCATTTTAATTCACCCCAAAGACGTTTGATGGGTCAGGGCTCTGTGTGGGCCAATCAAGGCCTACCACAGCAAACTCACCCAGCCATGATTTTATGGACCTTGCTGTGTGCACTGGGGCACAGTCATGCTGGAACAGACAAGTACCTTCCCCAAACTGTATCCACAAAGTTGGACACATAGAATTGTTCAAAATGTTTCTGCATGCCCACTCTTATTTTACATGGTCTGCCACTTTGTGCCTGAGTTTCTGTTGTTCCTAAATGTTTCCACTTTGCAATAATATCATGTACAGTTGACTTTGGAATATCAAGCGTGGAAGAAATTTCACAAACTGATTTATTGCAAAGGTGGCATCCTATGACAGCACCACACTTTACTGAGCTCTTCAGAAGGACCCATTCTTCACAGTTCTTTGTGAACATGACTGCATGGCTAGACACTTGATTTTACATATCATTGGCAATGGGTCTCAATAAAACGGACTCCCAAAGGTCTCCCAATACTTTTGTTCATATAGTGTATGTCATATAGTGTACTTCACTCCTATTTTATTGGTGCCAGGACATAATTCTCAGTAATGTGCAGATAGAGCTTAGCGGTATAGCCAAAAACTATGATAATAATTTTAAGAACATAAGAACATAAGAACTATACAAATGAGAGGAGGCCATTCGGCCCATCAAGCTTGCTTGGGGAGAACTTAACTAATACCTCAGAGTTGTTAAAATCTTATCTAGCTCTGATTTAAAGGAACATAAGGATTCAGCTTGCACTACATTATCAGGAAGACTATTCTATACTCTAACTACACGCTGTGTAAAGTGCTTCCTTAAATCCAGTTTGAAATGTTCTCCCGCTAATTTCCACCTATGGCCACAAGTTCTTGTATTTGAACTAATTCTGAAGTAACTATTTTGTTGAACAGCATCCAAACCTGTTAGAATCTTATAGACCTGGATCATTTGCTTGAGGCTGAACAGATTTAGCTCAACTAACCTTTCCTCATATGACATTCCTCTAAGACCATTCATTCTTGTGGCCCTATTTTCATATCATCAACATCAATTATCACAATAAATTGTATTTCTTTCCAGTTTAAAGGCTGTTTTTTACTCCTGAGTTAAAATTGAAGAAACCAGATGTTTTTATCATCAGAACATGACAAACACTTTCCAAATGTTAGTGACAGCCAAAATGTTGTTTCTAGAACAATTTGCTAAATTTTCAGACAACACTACATAGAGCTTTCTGTCTAAAAGAGGGCTCTAAGTATGCCCAAAAGGAAACCAAAAGCGCCACATGTACCATGCAGCATTTTGCACAAGTCTGAGAAAATGAAAAGGTTATTTTAGTTATCGCTGAAAAAAACACAGCTGCTGGCATTCTTCCCATCCTTTCTTAATTCTCTGTGGATTATTATTATTGGCATTTCTCACAGACTGAATTTTATTGTGGACTTTACTTTTGGATTTTGCTGGATGACCCTTATTAAAGAGGTTGCTTTGGATTTACCTGTTCTCCCAGTGAGTTGCCCGGTTGTTTTGGTGATTTTATCTGCTGTCTGCCTACATGCCCAATTGCATTCTATTGTTCAATCCTCCATTTTCATGGCTGTGTTTGCGCTTGTGTTCCACTACTAGTCCGGACAAGTGACGTTATTTTGTGATGCAAAGCATGTGGCTAGTGACATGTTTTGTTGTAGATTATATCGAACTTTTGTTAAGTATATCCCAGAAAGCTATATGGTGGTAATTATCATGTCCCCTGAATGGCACCATATTTGTCTTACTTAGTGAAAGTACAAGCAAGATACGATAATTCACACTTTCACGCTTTAATTTTTTGGAAAGTGGCCTAAATCCTTGATGAATCCCCCCTCCTTTCCTCTCTCCTCCTGTCTCTCTCATCCCTATAGACCTCTTTTCTCCTCTCTACCTATTCTCCTTTTAATCTCCCTTGCTTGCTACTTCGATGCTGACCTCCTCACTTCTCCTAAAATCCTATCCTTTCCTCCCTTCTCATCTTCTTTTCTCCTTTCCTCACCTCTTCCCTCCACTCCTCGTCGCTCCCCTAGCCCCCTCTCCCCTTCCATCTCCCATCCTCACCTCTCCCATCTCCCCTTTGTTTCATCTATTTGCCAAGGTATATTCTGCAGAAAAGCAAGCTTCTGGCTGAGCCCACCGTCTGGGGACAGGCTTCGAGGCAAACCGCCTTCCCCCCACCCATCTCAAATGCCATGAAAAGACCCTGTCCATCTTCTCCGAGCCCTGTCCCTCACCTTAGCAACTGTAAGGGTAAACCCACAGCTGGAGTACTTTGGAAGTCAAGGAGTTGGATATCTGTTACTTTGGGGTTTTTAAAAGCTACTGAAGGACCTGAACGTGAAACGCTTTGCATTCTATGTTTACATTTATATATGTAAAAAGTAACTGCAGGCCACATAAATAGAAAAAGTAATATTAGCACACTCAGCTGCTTATGACCAGATCTGGAGACTGCAGGGTTTGCCTTCTGTGATCCTTTGAGAATGGGGTGCCTGGTGACATAGGGTGAAGGGGGTCTGCACATCCCAGCCACAGAACCTGCCACCCAAACCACATACCGCAATGGATCTCACCTGCACACCTATGTACCATTCCCTTAGAAGCCTGATAGTCGGGGTAACTTGGGCAGTTTGGGTACTTGAATAGGCATTTGCTCCATTATCCCTTGATTCTTGAGCATTACTTTGGTAATATAATGTGTATTATGTTGAAACATATTCATAATATGCTGTGTGTATACTCACCTAAAGGATTATTAGGAACACCATACTAATACGGCTAATACGGATTAGATAATTGCATTAATGAAAAATTTAACAGGTCTTCCTAATAATCCTTTAGGTGAGTGTATATATATATATATATATATATATATATATATATCCTGCATACATGAAGTAATCATCAAATATGCTAATTCTCTACTCTTTCTCTTTCTTTTATTTGGAAATGATAATGACTAAAATATGTTGAGGTTGTCCAAATGTATTTGTTCACTCATACAGTAAGACATAATTGATAAGTGTAAAGGATGTCAGTAAAACTCATTCAGCAAAGTGGTCTGAGAGACCAAGCGAGACCCCAGATCTCTGGTAGCATACCTTAATGCACACTCGGGGCAGTAATGCTGGCTGTGGGTGGGATTGAACTCCAGCTGTCAACCGCAACAGAACAGTGCACACAAACAGCCAGGGCTTCACTGACCAATGGAAGTAGGTGCCGCAATGTACTGCTGATGTAATGTAAACATCAGGCCTGTCAAGCACAGCATCAAGTGGTACCTGCTGCACACGCATTCCTGCCGGAGTTACTGTGTCTGTGTGCACGGGTGCATGTCTACAAGCATGTGTGTTCCACGTGTGAACACGTCTCTCTGGCTATTAGGTGAGGTGAGGAATGAGTCAGACAAAGAGTGAAAAAGAGAGAAAGAAAAGACCATGTTTCCACTTAAGAAAGGAGGATAGCTATGCTTTGGTCCTCTCACAACACCAATATCCGGCCACCTGCATTAAGGCTTTGAACATACCCAGTTTCTTCTGGCACTTCTGTTTGCGACACGAAAGATGGACATAAAGGGACAGCAGCCACTGATCACATCAAACGCATCTCATCACTAAGCCTCAAATCCATTTCAAGCACATGATCTCAGATACCTTAGATTGCTTAACCCCCCCGCCAACACATAACCCCCACAACAGAACTCGTGAATGAGAGCCTGACATCCAAGAAGAATGGGTTCCATTACTGTCCCAGAAAAGGCAGAGGGGGCACGGATCAGGTACATGCTGATGGTTTCTGACTGGGGAGATGACCCAGAGGACACAGGGACCATATTATGGGTGTCTCACCTAAGTTGATGGTAAGCTTGACCCTCCCACTGTCCAGTTCCAGCCACAAGATGTCAGTGGACTCCTTAGAGGTAGTGGCCATGAGCAGGCCGTAGGCTCTCTGGGACATGAAGCGCAGGCTGACATCCTCAGCCTCTGTGTGCATGGAGACTGGCAGGATGATCTTCAGGTACATGCTGCCATCATAGCTCAACACGGTGGCTTCTGCAATGGCGAGAGTGAGTTATCTTCCACTAACTACACATTGCAACATTACACTTACTGTTCTACAGCAGGAAGCATGAAATATTTGAAATTCTACTTCTTCAACAAAAAGAAGCAAACCATATTTGGAAGGTGCAGTAGTAACACACAGGATGCTACAGGTGACATCACTCATATATTTATAAATGATGTTTACCTCTAAAGTAATGCATACAATAGCTTTTTCAGATGCAGAACAAGCTAAGCAGCTTCTTGTGAATTACAAATGTTCACTACAAATGCTGAGTGGGTCTGTTTCCTGGTGTTTTTAACTGCATGGTGTGCAGTTGTGATGGATGACAATTCACTCAGGCTAATCCCTTGAATAATAAGTGAATTGATAGATTAATGACAATGACAATCAAATAATCATCCATTACATCTCCCTGCAGTACGTTGCAGCCACAACAGATGGCAGAAGAGTATAAGAAAAACCATCATCATGACATGCAGTATAGTTTTAAAAGGCATGCTTCAGTTATTTAACTGAGAAGTGAAAAGAAGAAATCCCACCCACCCAGAAGCACTCTAGTCACATCTACACAGTCACAGTCTCACCTCCTGATGCGAATGCATATGGGAAAACATCACCACACCAAATCTCATACTAGTTCAGAGCATGACATGCAATACTCAAAAACAGCAGGGGAGTCCATAGATTATATCACGATGCCAAACCAACAGGATATGATCCTGTGTCACTCAATGCCACTGCTGCCACCAGGTCCCCCCAGCTTCGGTATGGTCACTCTTGCTGTTGCCCTCACCCGTCTCACAGTTGGGGCCCAGAAAGCCGGTGCCCGTACAGTCACAGACGTAGCGGTTCCAGCCCTCCCGACAAAGGCCACCATTGGTGCAGGGTGACACGCTGCACTTCCTGTGCAGCTCACGGCTGCAGAAGCTGCTCACACCGGGTGTGCTCTGGATCTCCGCCAGCCGCCGCACATCCTGACTCCTGCCGTCGATGAAGAGGTCACGCACGCACCCCACGTAGCCGTAGTCGAGGGCTGCAGACCAGACCTCTGGTGGCAGCATGAGGCCGGTGCCGGTTTCCGGTTGCCCCCCCAGAAACATGTGGCTGTCTAGGTGCAGGACTTCGCTGCCCTCATTGCAGCTGAAGGAAGTAGTACGACTGTTCACAGAGATGGAGCCTAGAGCAGAAAGGCAGCAGGCCTCAGTGCCTTGCAAAAGAATTCATCCCCTTGGTGTTTGTCCTGTTTTGTCACATTACAAGCTGGAATTAAAATGGATTGTTTTTTTGGGGGGGGAGGGGGGAATAGCACTATGTGATTTATACAGCATGCCTACCACTTTAAATGTGACAAACAATAATTAAGATAAAAAAACATAAATCCTGAGTGTGCATAGATATTCCCCCCTTTTGCTTTGAAACCCCTAAGTAAGAGTTGGTCCAACCAAATAACTTTATAAGTCACAATTAGTTGATTAAGATCCACCTGTGTGCAATCTGTGTCTCATGGTCTGTCACATGATGACAACCTGTTCTGAAAGGACCCCGAGTCTGCAACACTACTAAGCAAGCAACATGAAGACCAAGGAGCACCATAAGTCCATTATAGGAAAATGAAAAGAATGTGGCAGCATCACAAACCTGAAAAAAGGCTGCCCACCAAAACTACTGCCCAGGCAAGGGGGGCATTAATCAGACATGCAACAAAGACACCAAAGATAACACTGTAAGGCCTGCATGCAGAGATCTACAGTGAAGATGGGAGCATCTGTCTATAGGATAATTTTAAGGCCTTCACTCCACAGAGCGGGACTTTATGGAAGAGCGGCCAGAAAAAAAGGCATTAAATGCTGTTGGGCAAACATGCTGTTGGGCAAACTCCAAATGTGTTTTCTTATTTTGTCCTTTAATTAATGGCTTTTTTTCTGGCTGCTCTTCCATAAAGCCCTGCTCTGTGGAGTGAATGCCTTGAGGGAAGCACTTAAATGTCTTGGAGTGGTCTAACCAATGACCAGACCCCAGTCCATTTGAGAATCTGTGGAATGACTTGAAGATTGATGTACACCAATGCAACCCATCTAACTTACAGGAATTGGCAAAAACCACAGTGGAAAGATGAGCTAAGCTAATAGAGACATACCGCAAGAGACTTGCAGCTGTAATTGTAGCAAAAGGTGATGCTATAAAGTATTGAGCTTGGGGGTGAATACCTATGCACACTGAAAATTTCTGTTTTTTACCTTAGTTACAGTTTGTGTCACAATAAATTGTGGTAAGCATGAGGTGTAAATCAACTGGTGGTATCCCCCAAAAAATCCATCCAATTTCCAGCTTGTAATATGACAAAACACCAAGGGGGATGAATACCTTAATCAAGCACGGCATGATGTCCTTACTGTTGTGCCATTATCTTTGTCCAGAGAAGCATGCAGTGTATTTAAGATAGACTCATATCTTCATATGGAGCACTTTCAACAATCCAGTGCGAATAGCGTAAAGTGTGCTTTGTTTAAGATGGAAATGTACATTCATAAAAATGTATATGAATATGTCAGAATATGTTGTCTAAGTATATATGTTCTTACGCATGTTCATGCATAGGTGTGTGTACTGGGAGGGACATACTGATAGACAAACGTAGACAACTAGAAGTCACAGGTGGAAACTCCATTTGATTCACTTTTAAATTGTCAATTAAAATTAATTTAGAAGGAGGGCCAGGCTGCATGTGGAGTGACATCACAGGTGAGGTTATACAAGAAGCCCATCTGTGTTCCTACTCATTCACCATGTTAACTCAAAGCAAATGTTAGGCAAAATTACTGTGTGGAGACTTACATTTAGAGATCAGCTTGTAAGTGGAAGTTACAAAGTAAGGTAAATATTATGATCCAAAAATCAAATAGGCTGATAGAGAGAGGGCATCAGCAGTGAGAGAGGCACAGAGGCAGACTGAGAAATGAGGCCTTACCCTTGCGGCCCTCCCTCTGGAAGTCCACGTGGCACCACTCTCCATCACTGACCTTCCTGTTGCTGGTCTTGATCTTGATGCCCCCAGACCCCATGTCCATTAGCAAGTAGAGGTAGCCATCCAGCAGCTCAATGGCCAGGTATTCAGTCTTCGACTCCCGACCCTGGCGCTGGGGCCGGCCATGGCTGAAAAGCAGCAGACCGTTGGGCTCTGTGGTGCGGAAGTCAAAAGAGATGGTGCCTGCCTTCTTGGTGTTCCATTTAGGCAGGGAGATGTACGACTCAGGCGTCTCAAAGGTGACGGGGTCCAGGGCTGCCACATCCTCACAGCGGAACAACAGGTCTCCATGCACGCTGATCTTGGGGTGGCGTTCAATGGCCAGGCGGGACAGCTCCAGCTTGAAGTCATTGTTCTTGTACACGACCTGCATCAAAGCCAACCACAGTGTCAGAGGCAGGCTTTCTTCCTCATAGGCACTGTGCTACATTCTGTCTGTACTCTCTGGGCTTTACTACGATTCCAATACATCTGGGGCCTCATTTACCAAACTTTACATAAACTGCATCATGAACAAAATGCATACTAACCAAAAAAAAAAAATAATAAAAATGTACAAAGAAAATTATATTTATAAAACTTGATGTACACACATATGTACACAATTTCTCCTTTATAAACAGGAACTTGTGCAGTATCCTGCTCAGTTGCTACCCACAAATAACCATAAATGGTCAACACAAATGAGCTGCAGGCTCATATAATATGCAAATCAAGCTTTTTTGATTTTGAAATTCGACAATTGCAACTAAAAAACATACAAAGAAGAGGAACTTTAAACCGTGCAAGGTAGAGGTCAGATAAAATGATATACTTGGCTGCTTAATAACATTACAACAAAGAAAAAGTATAGATGTGCATTTTGTTTATGAAGCATGTATGTATTGCACGGCTGTTTCTAGCACTTTTCCACTATTTTGCACATACAGAGTAGATGCCAAACTGGATTTTTATGTCTCCATACTTGTTCTTTGTGCAATGATAATAAAGTTGAACCTAAAGAAGACTGTTGAATGGCAATACTTTGTTGCTGCACTAAATTCCATTAGTTGTAGAAGACCCCAAAAACGTGGTTGGATTTGAAGATAGAAAGAAACGACTTGCTGCACGCAGGGTTACTGTGATGTACCTATCTGTGGCAAACCCACATCTCCTTCAAACTTCAACATGCCTATGGTATTTATAATAGGGAATGCCCTATTATGCGCTGTTGAGCCAGAGCAGTCAGAAGCTACTGATTTGGAACGTGAAACTGTTCACCCCAGATCCATCAACCTAGTATATTTTCCAATGTCTTATCGGCCTCACATAGAGTAGGATGAAATGGCTTTCAATTGACAAAATCAGGTCAATTATGACGTATTTCATTGTCTGCGTCTCCTGCTGTATGCTGTAATGTTGTGCATTTCATTTGATTTGAGGTGTGCTTATCGCAATGTCAGTGTAGCTGATGGACCCAAATACTTTAAGGAGACTGGACCGTTTTGAAAGTGTAGTATTTATATTCGCCTGTTCACCTACAATATATGGAAATATACATTTTATGCAAAGCAGACACAATGCATAGACATTACACATAGTACAACAGTAAAAATAATCTTGATGGTCCATAAAAAAATTTTCGCTTATAATCCATCTGATCACATAGTTATGCTATATCACTATAGGCTATTTTTATACATGGATCCATGGATGCCAATATCTCCAGCCTAGTTCACATTTAGAGCAACTAGTGAGAATTACAGATATTTTAATGCAGGGCTATTCAATTGGCGGCCCGCGGGCCACATGCGGCCCAGAATCAACCTCCGAGTGGCCCAGCCCGTGGTTCCG
>JABFEA020000002.1:17198750-17212931 GCA_019775915.2 Cyphomyrus plagiostoma
CCATGTGTCTTCTGTATGGCCAGTGCAAGGTCCTGGCAGTCTGCTGCAGGAGCAGCCATGTGTCTTCTGTATGGCCAGTGCAAGGTCCTGGCAGTCTGCTGCAGGAGCAGCCATGTGTCTTCTGTATGGCCAATGCAAGGTCCTGGCAGTCTGCTGCAGGAGCAGCCATGTGTGGATGTATCTGGACCCAAGGGCTCTTCACACCTGCAGAAAGACCTCACATTCTCTTTATCATGGTAGAAGAGCTTTTGCATAGCTGAGGCCGAATTAGTATGTTAGACAAAAACATCACAATAATAATTGTCCTAAATTCACAGACAAGCCTGAAACTGACTAAATCAGATCTACAGCTTCCAGACGTGTTCCTGGAACCATGTGCCCTGGATGACTGGGTACTTCATAAATCATTAATAAACAAACTCTGCCGGCCACTGGCCACCTGAGAGAATTCATCACTAGACAAGAGGATTAGCTCACATTTTGACCCTAAATGTGTGTGCTGCTCTGACTGGGAACCATTTCTCTGGCATGATCGAGGAGGTTCAGGAGGAAAGTGAGCAGCCTCATAAAACGCAGGAACTTCAGGATGTACTCAGAAATGATGCCTGCCCTCACTGAAAGCCCATGGCCGACAGCCACACCACAGAATAACTGTTACATATACAGAACATAGAATGCAGCTAGAAAGCCTATCACTTATGAAAACAACACTTTTCAGTTACACAGGCCATATACATCACAGGCCATACGTGGAAATAAACAAAAAGGTGTACGAAACAGTATATGGCATTAATTATCTGCCTGCTGGATAAAGGTGGTTGCATACTAAGACAATCAATAGAAAATAATGATAAATAATATATAATAAATAATTATTATTTACATATTTGTACCTAATATGTACGTATTGATTTCAAAATATATTCATTGATTAATTCATTTCTAGATGTATTTATTGGGTTGTCTATCTCATTAAAATACAGATGAAAAAATCTGTAAAGAAATAAATCAAACCCCGAGGAAAATATTTTCATCTCTTTTGATTCCACCCACTGTCCTCAATTGGCTGATATTCTTTGATGCTAGAAGGTTGCTTGACAGGACTAATTATGCAGTTACCGGCATGATTTGCACCACACCCCTCATATCTTTAAAAAGCATAAACTTATACGTCCATTTAAATTAATGGTAAATGGTAATGTTGTAACCATGGAATGCATGCTTTGTTAGTGTTTAATCCTGAGTATTGTGTCAATTGTTGGCTTCTATGTTTGTGTTATTGGTAGTATTAACCATATAATGGCTATTAATAAAGAGAGCACCTTTCCTTTTCAAAGAGCTCTCATCTCCTTCATTAACTCTAGAAGATGACACACTAAAATCACACACTAAACACAATACATTTCTTGCTCTCTGTGCATATTGCATTGCATATTGATTATCTATCACCACACACACACACACCCAAATAGTACATTTTTTTGTTGGAATGTTTACCGTTTAATGGACTTATTGTGATGGCTTGTGGGGTTGCTTTTTAACAGTGAGATGGTTAACTTCATATGTATTCTTGTCAAATAAAATATTTTGTTACCGCTTTACTTAAGGCCATTTGTTAGACATTCATAACAAATAATAATGCCTTTAGAAATATTTATAAACATGGCTATAAATATTTATCAAATGGCATGACATTATAGACATACATTATGAAGCTCTAATGCACTATATATGCCTTTATAATGCATTATAATGTCCGCTATAAGAATTAAGGATGCTGTACTACATTATAAAGTACCTATAGCACATTATAGACAAAAGCTTCATAGAGCACTCATAGCGTATAATAAACATGGCTAGTTGGTGTTAAATCTCTTTATGTTTTACCCATGTTTAGAATGCCTTAAGACTGCACCATAAATGTGTTTATAAATTGCTAAAACCATGACCTTAAGTAAAGTATTATCATTATTTTTGTTTATAAAGATAAACATGTTTTGTTTATAAAGATAAAAAATAACTTTTTTGCTTTGGTATTGCAAAAAAAAAATCTCATTAGCTATATTCTCACCAATCTTCCTTGCAATGAAAATAAAACAGAAACACACACAGCAAAAACCTCCCCTATGTTGGGGTCGCTCCCCTTCTACCACACACACAGTAAACCAGTGGAGAGCACTTCTCACTGGCCTGCTTTGTACCAAAGAAAATGCTAGCAAGCTGAGGTATTCAGCACTCAGAATCAAAGTCCATTCTTATGCAAAAGAAAGGTCATTATAAAGAGATTGAGGTGTGGTTCAGTGAGTTAAGCCTGTATCAGAAGGTCACATGTTCAAAATGACAAGGTCAGCAGAGGGATTTCACAGATGGATCCATGAGTGAGGCCTTTAACCACAATTGCTCCAGGGACCTACTGACTGTATATATGTAATGTAGGTTCTTTATCAACACAATTAGAAAAACTTGAATAAATTCAATTAGTAATATAACAAGTGTGTTAAGATAACCACAGGACGAGCCGCCAGCTATATAGAAATGACAATAAATAATTGATTATTTTCAAATCCAGCATGAAATTGTGAAACACTCTCTGAAGCCCTGCATGTGTTGGGTGTATCCAATAATGCGAGTAGCAAAGCCATGTTAAATAAGCTACGTAGTGATGTCATATCAGAACGTGCGTGCCTGCGTGCACAGTTGTTGTTGTGAGCATATGCAAGATAATAAAGCGGAATGTTCTGTACCCAGGTAAAAGAGACAGTGGCGGTCTGTCATTTTTCCTCCGTGAATATTAATAACTAGGTGATACTAGCGAAGCATCTTGGCGATTGCAATCGCGTTAGACTGCTGCAGAGATGAGTACTGCTACAGCATGCTCATCCCTGTATTTTTACTAGATAATTATTTTATTATATGCTCTGCTTTAAATGGTACATTTATCACAAAGAATTTTCAATATATCAGTTGTATTTGGTGTAACTGTCAAAGACTAATTGAGCAAACGCAGAAAAAATATGTATATATGTGTGGTGGCTGGTCTTGACAGAGGAGACAGACCCCGGAATGCAGTATTCAACAGATTTAACATTCCAGCAAGCAATAAGCAATGTTAAAGGGAGCAGGCAAAGTCGTGGTTGTGAGGCATGCAAAGGGTCGATGTCCAGGAAAGTCAGTCCTACATGGAGTGACGGGACAAGACAACGATGGGAAGGGAAACACGAAGCAGATGGAGGAGCAGGGCAGGACGGAGCAGGCAGGTAGGCAAAGGCGGGTGGGTGGAACAGGTGAGGCAGGCAGGGCAGGTGGAACAGCAGGGCAGGACAAAGCAGGCAGGGTTATCGGGGAAGACAATAGACAGAAAACTGCTCAGTATGGCACATTAGAACAATGGCAACAATACTTTGCAATAAACCTGGGTCTTAGACAGCTTGAGTGAGGCAATTAGCTGACGATTGCCTGCTGGTGCTCGGTCCCACCCTCGTGGGCATGACAATATGATCTCATTCAACATACATCAAAATAATATAAAGGGAGGCACTAATATATATTTGTGTGTGTTGTGATCTGAAATTTTGGTATAAAAGTCATTCTTTTTCCTGCTTTTCCTTTAAAGTGAAGTAATAAAAACTCCCTTTGAATCACATGTATGTCCTGATGTTGCAGACTGCATGTCTGTGCATACTTATCAAGAAACACAGCAGACCATAACACACAGGTTAGGCTCAGAGCTGTCCAATTTGAACTGCCATCATCAGAGTCCACGACAAGAACAAATATGAATCTTACAATATCTACAAAAAAAATCAATGACTATAGTATGAATAATGGGGTTGACTCTCCTATGTATGAAATACAAAAAAGCAAATAGCTTTTTACTTAAGCACATTCTTGCATTCACTGAACTCTGGGCTTTACACATGCTTAGGCTAGATATGCACTTTGAACATAGAAATACCAAAATATGGCCATGTTGTAAATGACTCTTACATGCATTTTGTCACTTAAGTGATTTTAATAAAATTTTTCACTCTGAGCACTGGTGGCCTGTATTATGTCATGTGCTTCTACATGGCCAAATGTAATATTGCAGTGTTTGCTGGAGCAACTGGAGAAGCCTAAGACCCAAAGACCCAAACATCAACAAAGAGGCTGCAAAGAAGATACTGTGAGTGGAAGCAGAAATGAAACATGCAGGCCAGCATTCCTGCCAGGCTAAAAGCTAACCCCTTCAAGCCTCCACTTCATTTTCGTTGCAAATGTCCAATTGATTTAGAATAGGATGGATGAAATCCGACTGCAACTCACAACAAAGAAGAATTTAATCAACTGCTGCTGCATGATTCTGACAGAGATGGAGCTAGATAGCTTGACTCCGAATAAAGCTATCAAGCACTCTACTAGGTCAGGACAAAACAAGAGGACAGGACAGTGAACTCTGTTAAAAAGACCAGTAGTGGTTTGTGCATCTATAGCAACAGCTCCTGGTGCTTGAATCAACAGACATTTTTGTCCTGATCTAGAATTTCTGCCACTCTAGTGCAGGCCTTTTTACTTGCCCAGTGTATTCCATGTTTAAGTTGACGCTGTGTATATTCCTCCACATGCTAACTCTAAACTAATGTTAGCACAACTGCATGGAAATTGCACTGCAACATATGTTGCGGAACTACAGAAAACAGAACAAAGAATTAGGACTGGACTTCCGGATGGCACTACAGCGAGATGGATGTGTAGAGGTGAGCTCTTCTGACTCAGATTTGGTAAAATAGGTTCTATAAACATGAATCCTATTGAAATTATCTTAACTCAAGAATGAAAGGAGGGAAAGTGCAAAGGAGTCATTCGAACAATAAGACAATGAATAAACCTCAATAAAACTCGGACATGGCTATGACTGCTGAGCACAGAAATGATGACAAAATGGCATCAGATAAAGATGGCCCAGAAGCCAGTGTTAATGACAAGGCATGGCTCGAAACTCTGGTGCTACCTTGCAAAGAGCTGAATGATTTTAAACAAGATATGAGGTGGGACCTGAGTGAATTTAAAAATGATGTTAGGAAAACTATGAAGGATGACCTCACTGAGTTTAAAGACGAAGTTTTGCAAGAACTACAGAGTCAATCCTCAAGCATTATGGAGGTGCAAACACAGATAGTAGACCTGGAATTAGCCTGCTTGAAACTGCAAGACACCACTGACAGTAGTGAAACAGAACCCAAAGAGGTAGGATAATATAGCTGATTTGCAGAGCCACTCTAGAGGAAATAATCCCTGAATTTATGCCGTACCGGAAAAAAAAAGTGGAGATCAGTAGCTGATTTTGTAAGAGAGCTGCTCAAACGCCATCTCAACTTGCCTGATGAAGTTGAGCTTCACAGAGAGCATTGGTCCATAAGCCAGCTGCAACCTCATCTCCGAGATCATAGTGAACTTTCTACAGTTCCACACTAAAGAGTTGGTCTTAAGAAAAATTCAAATCAAGGGCAAGCAACGTTACTCAATCGCACAGGGGGCCAAAGCTCAAAGCACACTTTAGCTTGCAGGCCGAACAGGATAAACATTTATTGGACAGACTAAAATGAATGTTTTTTTGCACATAAATATGGATTGAAACAGACAGGATACAATATTATTCCAAAATAAATAAACTTAAACTTAAAATAACTTAAAATATTTTGCTCTCCATAAAAATACCTCCTGTCAAAATTATACAAATTCAAAATATGAATATGCTGCAAAAAAACCCCTGAAAATATAAATAAAAATTGTGCTTTTAAGTGAAAGTTAAAATAATAACAAATCAAAACATTCCATTTTCTTTGCTCTTATGCCATTCTGTCAGAGCTGGATGCTTGGCATCTTTTCTTGGCAACTTGTTTGGGGTAAGCTGGGTTCTGTGTTGTAGAGATTCTCTCTCAGCCAAATTTGCTCCACAAACAAGACACATGGGTTTACCGGCAATGTCAGTAAACATATACTCAGCCTCCCACCAGTATTGAAAGGTTTTGTTTTCAGAATCAACTTTTCTCTCGGCCATTGTTAGGGGCTAGCTTTGACTTGATATTATAGTTGTATACATCAAGAGAAGCTTGATTGATCTGACATAATTGACGTGGGAATGATCGCAGGTAAAGCAGCTGTTGTGTTGCATTATGGGATTTGTAGTTTGTGTGTTATCACCGCACCATTAAAAAAAAGATATATAAAATGATCTTGTGGGCCGGGTATAATTGTACGCCAGGCTGGATGTGGCCCGTGGGTCTTGAGTTTCACACATGTGCCCTATACAAAGATGCAAGTTCAATGGGATTCTGGCCAGTGGATTTACTGGATGGCGGAAGACGCAGCACAGGACCTGAATAAATGCGGATTCCAGGTGACAGAGAACGAGCACCATAGAAGGGCGACTGAATGAGCTGTTGCCATATAAACGCATCAAAACTTCAGGCAGAGCAGCCCAACATGCAAGAGAGTTTAGAAGAGACTCGCAATGTCTGAAATGGTGCGGTTTAATCACTTGTATTGAGAGAATTTGAATGTTATTGATCTATTTTAATTGAGATTTTTAAACTTCCTGTTGTAATTTTTTATGCAAAATCAAGAATTTGCCTCTAACTGGTTTTATTTAAAAGGAAGTAGATGGCCTTAAGGTTTTTCATTTCTGATTTAGTTGTTCAATTTTTTTGTCTACTTTCTTTTTTTTGGTGAACCACAATTTGAAAATACTAGCTCTGGGCCACATCTTTAGAAAGACTTACCACTTATTTCAACAAACTTGTGAAACTGACTGAGAAATTGGCATAAGTAAGCGCCAAATGTTGGAAATTTCTGGTATATGTGAGTGTTTTCTCACTAGTAAGGAGGGGTCCTACATACATGAGGCACTCTCTTCCTACCAACGGAGAACACAAATTCATCCTTCTTTATGGAAGTCACAAAGTTCTGTGTTTCATGTTATGTTTCATTTATTGTTTTTATGCTAGGATCTGGATTGCAAAATAGTTTCATGAATGGGAATGGCAGAGGATAACATTAAGATACTGTCGCTGAATGTTAATGGTCTGAATTACCCTGTTAAATGTCAGAAAATATTGGCTAAATTAAAGAAGAACAAATTGTACACTATATATTAACAGGAAACATATTTCTTTCGGGGTAGGAAAGTGAGAAGCTTATGAGGTTTGGCTATACTCTTCCCGGCCAAAAAAATGTTTCCATTTGAATTTATGTCAGGAAATACTTAAGAGCCGATTATTACAGCTCAGCAACGTTATGCAGCAATAATGTAAAGTCAGCTGAGTACCTGCATCTACTGTATAGCCAGGTTACACCTGCATGCATCATCAATGGATTTTTTTCTTCCATATTAGCATGAGCATATTCCAGGACAAGATTCATTTGGTTTGAATTGTCAAAGAGTGGTTCAGGGAGCATGAGGAATCATTTTCACGCATGACTTGGTCACCTCAGAGTTATGACCTTAACCTCATTGAAGGTCTTTAGGATGTGCTGAAGGAGGCTTTATGGAGGTTCAACTCACGTGTCAATACAGGATCGTGGTGAGAAATGTATGCAAATATGGATGGAAATAAAGGGTGAGATGTTGCATAAGCCTGTGGAAACAATGGCATCACAAATGTGTGCCATAATCAGAGCCCAACTAAAAATTCAAATGGCAACTTTTTCTTTTGGCTGGACAGTGTATTTTACAGTACTATCCAGCATGTCGTAGAAGAGATATGAATATACTAATTTCTAACTCAGTGAAAATTGAATGTACTAAAGCAATCAGTGATGATAAGAGGGAATATTTATTATTGTGAAAGGTAAATTTGAGAATGACATAGTGATTGGAATGTAATTGTAGGACACACAAGAGGATTCAAAAACCGCCCTAGAAGAATACACAATCACAGTTATAGACTACATCAATTCCTGTGTAGACAATGTTACCAGCAGAAAGCTGATTTTTGTGTTTACAAACCAGAATCCATGGATGACATGGGAAGCATGTAACCATTTCAAAACTCAGGAGGCAGCTTATAGAACAGGAAAGGCATTAGCATACAGCACAGTCAAGTATGACATAAAAAAGGGTATCAAGGCCACTAAGCTAAAACATAAATAGCAGATTGAAATTCACTTCAACAATTCAACCAGTCCTTGACATGTCTGGAATGCAATTAGGGCCATTACAGGCTGTAAAGGGACAACATCTCCCTCTGCTTATTACATTCATCGAGAAACTGAAGATCTTCTATGCTTGGTTTGATAGGGACAAAAGTGATTAAGTGATGCAGACCATCCTTTCAAAAGAGGACACACCCACCCAAAAGGTTAGACCCTGCCTCCAAACCATCATCCCAATAAAAGAAACCAGATCAGATGGCCTGATTGGTCCCATCCTCAAAGAGTCTGTCTATCAGCTCACAGAGCTCTTCACTAACATCTTTAACCTTCTTCTTGGCCACATCCCGTGTTCCTACCTGCTTTAAGACATGTACAGTAATTCCAGTTTTACACTTTCAGCTGCCACATGTCTGAACAATTACAGACCCGTGGCTCTCATTTCCTTACCAGCCACATGTCTGAACAATTACAGACCTGTGG
Organism: Cyphomyrus plagiostoma; assembly: GCA_019775915.2. Taxonomy (NCBI): domain Eukaryota; kingdom Metazoa; phylum Chordata; class Actinopteri; order Osteoglossiformes; family Mormyridae; genus Cyphomyrus; species Cyphomyrus plagiostoma. The sequence goes on from JABFEA020000002.1 coordinate 17,207,364, forward strand.
CTCTCATTTCCTTACCAGCCACATGTCTGAACAATTACAGACCTGTGCCACTCATTTCCTTACCAGCCACATGTCTGAACAATTACAGACCTGTGACTCTCATTTCCTTACCAGCCACATATCTGAACAATTACAGACCTGTGCCACTCATTTCCTTACCAGCCACATGTCTGAACAATTACAGACCTGTGGCTCTCATTTCCTTACCAGCCACATGTCTGAACAATTACAGACCTGTGCCACTCATTTCCTTACCAGCCACATGTCTGAACAATTACAGACCTGTGACTCTCATTTCCTTACCAGCCACATGTCTGAACAATTACAGACCTGTGCCACTCATTTCCTTACCACCCACATGTCTGAACAATTACAGACCCGTGCCACTAATTTTCTTACCAGCCAGATGTCTGGGGAACCTGGTAATGAGGCACATCAGAAGCATCATGTCAGCCTCAGCATCAGTTTGCCTAGAGACAAAACAGATTAACAAAAGACACAATAGCCATATTGGCCCCTATAATGTAATACATACATAACCACACACACACACACACACACACACACACACACACTAATTTAATCTCACTAGTTTCTCTAGGGTCTGGGTACTGTAAGTACAAGAGGTGACTACTATCTCTTTACCAATTTGGTTCATTTGTGGTTCCTTTATCACATAAATTGCTATACAACTCAGAACTTCATTTTTCTGTTGGGGAACACAGGACTGGGATAGACATATATATGACATTGATGAAGGAGAAAACAAGAGGCAGCAGGAATGATTAACATGAGGTCAGGAATGAAAGGTAAGACAAATGAGTAACAGGTTGGGAGTCACAGAGTGGGATTTAGGGCGAAGCCCAGAGGGTCCTATACCAAATCCTTGTGCTAGGCATTGTCAGGGTCAGCCCAAGGTGGCCAGGAGGCAACCAGGAGGTGAAACAGTAGCCTGGCTGAGACCAGGGAGGTGGGCGTTGGCCTGGCTGCAGCGGGTTGCCTAGACAATGACAGGAGATGAGGCGTGTGCCAACGGGACATCAAGAGATGAAGCAGGTGCCTGCACGGCATCAGGAGACTGGGCTGGATCTGACAGGATGTCAGCAGACTGGGCTAGATCTGGAAAGACATCAGGAGACTGGGCTGGAGCCAGTGGAACATCAAGAGACGGGGTGAGGCCAAGACACCTGGATGCGAGCTTGGGTGGAGTGAGGACACCTGGATCACGTTCGGGCTAGGCATGAGCTGCGACACTGCCATTCCTTGACCCGGAGCCTGGGATAAGTGGGTGGAGAGACTCTCTCTGGGCTGGGCACTGGAGTGGCGGAGACCTCACCTGGACTGGGTGCTGCAGCAGCCTCACCTGGGCCAGGGGTTGGCTGAACCAGACCAAGTAGGACAATCTCTGGTGCGGGTTTGGCCTGCTTCCATTGATTCCTATTCTTAAGCCTGAGGAACTTTGGGGAGCCAGTGGGTGAATCTGCGTTGAGCTGAGTGACCTCATGTAGCGGAGAGTTGGTGTGCTGGGTGGCCTCTGGTGGAAGCAGCAGGCTGAGAGGTTTCAGGAGGCAAAGAGGCTGCAGTCTCACCCTTGGTGATTCCCCACACTTCAGCCAACATGCACTGGACCTTCCCCACCTCTTGAGGATCCACACCTGAGATGAGTTTCGCAAGCACCCTCTCCGGTGACCTGAAGATGGCTTGGGATTACAGACCATGGGATTAGTCTTCAACTCCAAGGTGTTGCCTAGATGGGACAAAGTGTGGAAAAGTCCTCCACTTGGTGCTGGCTATCCCTTTGACCCTCAAATCTGAGGTAGTCAAGGTATCTGGTCTGCAGGATTCAGAGAGGCGTGAAAGATGAAGTGCAGGCTGCAAGGATCGTTCAGGAGTGTAGTCATTCTGTCATGTCCTGAAGTGATTAACACGAGGGCAAGAACAAGGAGTAAGACAAACGAGTAACAGGCATGGCTTGATGGGGCATAACAAGGAAGACACAGTAGGGCCAGGGGGATGTGACAGGCTGGACAAGACAATTCTATAAAAATATAGAAACATCAGAGTATATAAACATATACAAAGTATGTAAAAGTACAGATAAAAGTTATAAGAAAATATGACAAAATATTTAAAATGCAGGTTGCAGTCACAGCTTATTTTAGCTTCTAACTGGTGGTGTTAATGAACACAATGGCCTGGGACTAGAAGCTTCTGCTGAGCCTCTCAGTCTCAGCCATAAGACTCTAGAGGTGCCTTTTTGTCCTGGTGATTCACTCGACATGCTGTTTGCAGGCCTCTGTGGCTACGACAACCTACACATGATGTAAATAGTATGTTAGACAGCTCATTTTTCAATTAAGCCTAAGACTGGGCCGGTATTGAACAAGAAACGAGGGATCATGGTCATAGAATTGTGTTTTTTTTTTGCCTATTTCATGTAATTGTGTTGAGAGTACATCTAATTGTTTAACTAAATTCAGTGCAACATGTTTTCATGCCCCCCCCCCCCCCTTTACGGTGGCTGTGGTCACTGTGGTGTGTATCAGGGATCAGGGGAGTCAGTACTGAGATAGCAGTCATCCTCACAGCTGACTGTTCATAGGGGCAGGGAGAGTACAACTGACCAGCTGGCTGCATCCTGCTGACCTCTGTGGTAGTCAACTGCAAGGAAAGTACTGCTATTGTAGGTGCTGATCGCCCCCTGCTGGCACATCAAGATGGTCACATCATACTTATCTAGGTATTCTGGCCCCTGAACAACTGTATCATAGTAAATAAAAGAATCTAAATTTAAGATCAACATTAACTGATAAAACATAAAACTGGTGTGCCACTCCAGTGCTCTGTGTGTGTGGCGTTGGCATGTTCTCCCCGTTTTCCTTGGGTACTCCACCTTCCCCCCACAGTCCAAAAAATACTAAGGTGAATTGGAATTCTCTGATTGTCCATGGGAGTGTGTGTGTGACCCATATATTATATATTATATGTCCCCACAATGTGATAAAAACCTGTTATTTATAAGCAAAATAAACAGTAGATTTTATGAGCATACACTCACACATAGTAGTTTTGAAAGCTTTCACCATTACAACAGAAGTCATTATTTTAATTTAGGTTAAATAAGGTGAGTTAATTAATGGTGCTGTTAGAAACAATACACAGCACAGGGGTCCAATCCCAGCAAAGCCTCTAAAACAGGATATCTTAACTGCATATGCTAGCAAAACTAAAATCAACTACAGTATTTTTGCATAAATTATTGAAGTTTTAAATTATTAAGCCACTTCTAAAGCAGTGATTTTCAGTATATCCATATTTATTTTATTTATTTATTTCTTTTGTAAGAAAAAAAATTCTACCCACAAATTTGTATAGTTTCTGGAGTACATTTTTTTTTTAATTACTTTACATTAAATTACTTTAAAAAGGATTGTATTTACTGCATATCACACTTATTCAGAATTTACGCGCAATGCAAAAGAGGAGCCTTCATCTACATTTATTTGTCATGCAGCCATTATCCAGCCACATTGATATGCTGATGATATGCTGTAGTTTATTATTCAACCTTGAATGACAAATAAAAAACCATCATTTAGACCTCCCATGGACTGCCAACCACAGCAGTAGCTGCAAGGCTATCAGAAAAGCTTGCCAATAGCTTCTATCTGGCTGTGGGCTCAGACTCTGTGTCTGTGATCTTCCTGCAACTGGCAGAGTGATGTCACTGTTGAGCCCTTGAGCAAAGCCCTTAATCCCTGTTGCTCCTGGGACAGTGTTAGACCATCTCTGATTCTCATCTGTACCATGCTTTGGATAAAAGCTAATATGTGGTGGTATGCATTTTTCATCTAATAAATACAATAAAACTAGTATCTTCTCTCTCTCATCGAAGCGGAGAAATCGTTAATCCCATTGTACCATTAATCCCTGATTATCAGGAGTCTATGATTATCAGCACGTTTGAACAGATCACTGAACACAAACACACGTCACTCATTGTTAAACTACTTGATTCTTACTAAAATACATTTTTACCTGATACTTCTAGTCCTTGGCCAGTTCACTGGCTACCTGTCACAGAACACAGTGACCCACAGTGATTCCTGTCACATTTATGTTCCAGCACTGAAGTGAAGCGATGCTTCTGTCACTGACACAGGCAAGCCATACTCACCACCCATAATGCTTCATTAACTTTTGCTGGCTATTTCAATTCATATAAGCAATACTAACTGTAATATACTTTTTACATTGGTAAAGTATGGATGTCTCAGAGTAAACTAAAAGCCTGTTTATTTTCAATAGGTAGATATGAAAATGTATAATACTGAAATCCAGGGTGCTCATTACTACCTGGTTAAGAGCACCGAGTTGACGGTAGCGTAGGGCAGCCTAGAGTGTTACAGTCTGATTCTGTAACTCTGAGAATATGGCACATTAAACTATAGCAAGAGAACAGTTTGGCTGCATCCTCATCAGGATGCAGGTAACTCTGTGCTGGGTAGAGCTGTCATAAGTATCTGTGGAGTCTATGTGGAGAATGCAATACTGGACCATGAGGCAGCCTCTTACATGAAGCTTAAATACAGCACATTGAGGTTCATGCTGTCAGTATAAATACAGCTGTCGTCTCTCCTTACTTAGGAGTTCTGGTTCCTCATTGTCTTCTGGCTTACTCTCCCGATTGTTGTTGTAATAGTTCTTTTGCCTGCGTCATTTCTGGGTGAGAGTACTACTGGGGTCCGTCTGTTTTGAATGCTGTTTCTAAAAAGTGTCTAAAAGTGTCTTTTTGTTTTGTCTAATGCAGCAAATCTTGATGACTGCTAGTATCTGTTACTATATTTTGTTGTCCATTCACTCTCTGTTGGTACATTGCCCGACAATCACCAAAGAATTTCAGCTGCGTCTTCTATGAACTATTTTGGTCTATACTGCCCTGCTGCACGCCACTACTAATACCTCTTCCCCAGACTTACTAGACTTTTACTTCCATCTGTACTTATTTTACTACATTTGACTGGTTCCTTCCTGGATTTCACCTCTGGATTTCGGCTCTGGGTTTTACCTGTCTCTGGTCCAGTGCCTACGTGCCCTGACATCCTGCTGTGTACTGGCTGTGTGGCACACTGCGTGGGTGCTACATACTCCCCAGACCTTCATCCAGAAGAAAAGTCTAATTTTCCTCCTTGCTGGGTCACCATTCTGTTTTTCACAGAAATCCGGCAGCCACCAGGCAATTTTTATACCCTTAATCAATCCATTCCCCCTACTTTTAGCTACATCTAAAAACCTTATCCTGCTGGATATAGTGCTCTTGCTGTAATTTATAACAACAATCTCAAAATCATTGAAGTTAATCCTACTATGGTGACATCATTTGAATATCTTGCATTTAAATTACCCTGCTCTGTTACAGTACTGCTGATTTACCACGTACCACAACAGAGCCCTACCCCTGTAGCACCCACAGTCGCAGACATGCAACACGCTTTTTTGAGGGGCAGGGCCAAAAAAGTGAAATGGCTTCCACAATTTTTTTTGTACATTTCATTACCTGTATATCCC
>JABFEA020000002.1:17267751-17280325 GCA_019775915.2 Cyphomyrus plagiostoma
CATCAGGGCCCTGTGATTTATTTATTTTGAGCTTAGCTAGGCTTTGCAAAACATCAGCTTCAGTTATATATATATATTAGTTATAGACATTGCTGGATTAGTAATAAGAACTGGTAAGTTACTAGTGTCCTCAACAGTGAATACCCATGCAAAACTGCCATTGAACTCATTTACTATATCAATGTCATTTTCAATTATAAGACCCTTACCATCCTGCAGATTAGTAATGTCACCTTTTAGAGCTCTTTTAGAGTTAAAATACTGGAAGAAACTTTTAACGTCATCCTTAGCCTCCAATGCAATCTTCATTTCGACATTCCTTTTAGCTCGTCTAATATCATTTTTTAACTCAGCCTGACTGTAGTCTTCTTATATTATCATGAGTTTGGTGTCCTCTTACTGTATAAGCCCCGTTTGTCCTCCTCTATTAGCTCTGCTATAAAGGTACTCAGTCTTTTGGAAATAATTGTTGTATTTATTTTATAATTTATAAAATGTAATTTATAATTTACGTTTAACAATGATATTGGTCGATAGTTTTCACAGTACCTTCCTTATCCCTTCCTAGTTTTGGAATGAGTGTAATTATTGCCTCAGACTATGATGGTGGTATTTTATTATTTTGAAGTGTCCAATTAAAGGAATCTAACAGCCATAGTGCCAGCTCCTCTCTAAATACCTTATACCACTCTGTGGAGTATCCATCACTACCTGGGGATTTGTTCGTCTTTAAAGGTTTTATTGCATCATTCACCTCCTCTATTGTTATTTTGTCCATCAGTATCTTATCTTGTAGCTTGCCAACAGATCCAATGCCTTTAGGAAGGCCCTCATTTCTCCTTCATCGGCTGATGTAGGTTGTGTATATAATTCCTCATAATATTTATAGGAGATTTCTTCTATTTCTTCCGGTGTGTGTATATATACTTATGGCAATTTTTAATAGCACTGGATTATGATCAGACACGTCTGCCCCCCAATCCAACATTCTTCGACTCTGTAACTATCTCTTTTATTTATAAAAATATATATCTATTCTTGAAAGTATTTTGTGTACAGCTGAGTAATCAGTAAAATCTCTTTCCCAAGGGTGCAAATGTCACCATATATTTACCATTCCCATCTCCTCCAAAGACATGTTTAGGAATCGTGTTATCTGTTGTTTGTTTCTTTTGAGGCTTGTTGTATCCATCCTGTGATTCATTAGGACATTCAGGTCTCCCCCACATAATAAAATTCCCTGTGTTTCTACAGCTATGACATCAAACAGGGTTCTGAAAAAGTGTTTATTACTTTCAGGTGGTGCATAAACATTTACCAGTGTTACTGGTTCATTCTCTACTCTACCCCTTAATATTATTTACCTTCCCTCTTTATCCTTCACTTCATTTTCACATTCAAACTGGGTTGTGTTTGCTATTATTATGGCTACACCCCTTTTGTGTCCAACCTTATATGTGTTATGAGTTCCTATGCCGGTATCTTTTTAGTTTTTTGTGTTTTGCCTGGGATATATGTGTCTCTTGGAGAAAACTGATCTGTGCTTTTTCCTTTTTTAATTTTGGCATAACTTTCTCTCGTGTTTTGGGCGAGTTTAACCCATTGACATTAAGCGACATTAAGTTAATACTGTGCCCTGCGATGGGCTGGCCCCCCATCCAGGGTTGTTCCCTGCCTCGTGCCCATTGCTTCCGGGATAGGCTCCGGACCCCCCGCGACCCAGTAGGATAAGCGGTTTGGATAATGGATGGATGGAAGTTAATACTGTTAGCCATGGTTATGTCCTGTCATGTCTTTCCAATGTATTCCCAAACAATCATCAACATTGCACTCATAAACTATAACTAACTTCACACAAACCAAAACTACAATACACTTCCGAATGTGGGGTGCTCTCCTGCTCTTACCCAAATCCCTGTTGGTGGGTGAAGGGCATATCCCCATATAGAATGAGGGCCCCTCCCTAGATTGAAACTACAGCTGACTAGTGTTGGTTCACAATGGCTAGATAAGTCCAGTCCCAACCGGTCATTTGTATAACACAAAGAAGCCATTTCTCATTTTCCATATTCTCTCTTGATTTCGGTGAGGCTTTTAACCTTACCTGGTTTACTCTTAATCCCCCATGATCATTACATCACACAGTAAAATGTATTATGATCTATGCTGATATTTTTTCAGTCTCTCCCTCAAATGCTGAGCTGAGACCTGCCTCCGATCTTTCTGTAGCCGCTGCTATTCGGTCACTCCTCGCAACTTCACTTGCTAACTCATACCAATGCAGGAGGTATTACCTCAGGCTAATATCAGGGACAAATACACCCATATTTGAATGGTCACAGTACGACAGGCACAACTCTCAACCTTAAAGCAGTATGTTTTCACATAAGAGAAATATAGAATGTAACACTAAACCCAACAAAGTGGAGGATCTTACCACCTGGTAGAACAAAGGAATTGTCACATTCCTCCTAAAGCAATTTGATTGGCTGAAAGTCTGAGAATTGATACGAACAACAGTTCTCCAGGTCACACACACAAGATCAAATCAGGCCCTAAAATAATCAATCACAACCTTTGGTACAGTCTGTCACTTGGTTTGGAATACTTAAGGAAGAGCACCAGAGTAGCACGGGGGGTCAGTCTGTAATCAGAGCTCCCACATAGTGCTGTATGAATCTCCATGTGTAATCAGATATTTTCCGCAGTCACTCTGTGTCAATTCAGCTGAGGTGTCTGACAATTTAGCTTCCACTTTACCACAATAGACTTGTAGTCTGACCTGCAGCCACCAAACTGTTTTGCTCATCTTCTCCCCTGAGTCTGAAATGATTGTATATTAATTACTAATAACTAAAAAATAAAACTGATTGGTAGAATGCACTGATAGAATTAGGATTTCCTCTACTATGAGTATAGATGAGAAAAATCTTCTTGATTATTTATATCTCTTTAGACTAAAATTTAGATTTATTAGATTTGAGTTGCATTATATAGAAATATCCTGTCATATCTTAGTTCTTTTAGTGATTCCTCAGCTTCTGACAGTAGTTGCTCTGTTTATCAGCCCTTTCCAGAGATCCAGTAGTTGCAAACACAGTAATAACACAGTCCCCTGGGAACAGTCTGTAGCCCTGGGCAGTCGCATAAAGCAGATCAGTGGAGCAGCATCTGGTATTGGGCTGCCACCTTTCTCTCTACCTCACAGGACTACATACATAACAAAGCTAATGGGAGCGTATTTGGCCCCATGAATCAGTACAGGGCCCTGACCACAAGTATACATCAGTTAGGGATCCAGATGCCAGTGTGTGTTTTGCAGTAGTTTTTGGTAATTCATTTTGGGCATTGTATTTGAGACCTCGGAAGTGATTCATGACCTCTACCTCTAACCTTTTTAAGTATTTGTGGTATGCATTGGTGCGTTGATTTTACAGAATAACTAATCTGTTAAATACTTTGAAACATTTTACTACACAGTCTATTTTTTATTGTTTAATTAAAACAAATAAAAATCAGTATTAATCTTTGGTTACCATTTACCACTTATTTAAATTTAATTATAAGGATGTGCACTGCAAGCTGTTTCCTTTTCATCTGTGGTTTATTCCATGGTCCACTTGTGTAGCACGAATTTGGGCTGGTGTTTTGCTCCTTGAGTGTCAGGTTTTACTAATTGTGGGAACGTTTAGATTTTAGTGTGTAAGCAATCGCAAAAAAATTAATGCATATGACAAGCATAATCTCCCTTTTGAGCTGCGGGGAGAAAGTGCCTCTTTGCAAGATGCTTTTATTTCTACACAAATATCAGTCTTGATTGTCCACTGACAATGTATTTATCTAGGTCTTTGTTTGTCTGTGATTTTATATTCTTTTATAAATCTGCTTGCGTTTTGAGTACCAAGCAGAAAGCTCTATATTAGCAGCAATGCTGGCATTTCCCCCCTTGCTGTTCTTGACAGCAATGTCGTATGACATTCTTTATCTGACTGCCTTTTCAACGATTCAGCTGCACTCTCCAAGTCTGAAAATGGAAACTCAGACACTTGATGGGTACAAGGAAACATGCTTCAAATTGTTTTAGTGAGGAAGAAAATGTAGACTAGACCGAAGTATTTGTGGTAATTATGATGCACACAAGCATTATAAAGCCCCCGTTCCCAGCTGCTGCTCCTGTTCAGCAGCGAGATTCTGTTTTTCCCATATTCTGACACCATTATGCTACTTTCAGCACTGAGCAGAAAATGATGCCAGAAAATGAAGACACACTGGCTGCTACTTCATCCCATGCTTGCTTCACCTTGAAAGGCTTAGGTCAGTGTTTCTCAAGCTGGTCCTCAGGGACCCCCAGACGTTCTACATTTCTGCTACCAGTTGGGAGACTGCAAAAGACATGGACCATCTGGGGCTCCCGGAGAACTGGCTTGAGAAATACTGGCTTAGGTGGTGCTCCAGTAGATGACATGCTTGCTCCTTTTCACTTTGCCCACAAGTACATCCGTTTCCTTGGGCGAAAAGTGATCTGGTTTGGCAGGCAAATGCACCATTGTAATAGCTGTCTGCCCTAGATCATGCGCCTCTGCCTGCCTGTTAAAGGTGAAGTGATCTGCCATCCCAATTGGTTTATTGCTTTTTACACCCAAAACATACTTCTGAATAATTAAGAGAGTTGGGACAAACTTTGTCTGGTTTTTTCGTCATCAAATTAACAAAACGGATTTGTACACACTGATAAATGTTAGCTGCACTTTATGCTTTGCGTTAGATCACAGGTGTCAGACTGCAGTCCTGGAGGGCCGGAGCCCTGCACATTTTTGTGTTAGGGTTGAGCTGAATCATTTGTGTGGGAACAGGGAAAGAGCTAAGCTACACAGGGCTCTGGCCCTCCAGGACTGGAGTCTGACACCTCTGCGTTACATTGTCACAAAAGAGCCCCAAGTGTTTTTTCAAGTCATCCATTCCTTTGCTGTCACTAAGTGCTTTTGTTTCAATTCAATTTCAGTTTATTTTTATATTTCACCGTTCAAAAGGCGCTTTACACAAGGGTGTGTTGTGATACATTCCTGCATAATATACAGTACTTTGCAAAAGATTTAGGCAGTCTAAGAAAATGACATGTAAATGATCTTCATGTTGGTGCAAAACTATGTTATTATGTCAGTCAAAGTGTGCCAGCTGAGCCATTTCAAAACCTCTCCTAAAATCACCCCAGTATTTGAAGCAACCATCCAATGGCCATCTTCCTTAAGATCCGCTGCTTTATCTCTGAGGTCCATATTTCTTTGGTTTTTAGCATGATGAAATTACCTTTTACAAAGAATGTAAGTGTGATCCCTCCTGATCTTGCCTTTAAGTATCACAAGCCCTGCTCATAACAGCCCACTTACTGATTGATTGAGTCAATCAAGTCATATGGCTTCCAGGTCTGGTTTGACACCAGAACATTTCAATTAACTTTACAATGTAGCAGTTGGAGGTTTTTAGATTAATGATCTTTGTAAAGCTTAAAAATGATGTTAGAACTCATTCTGAAACTAATTCACAGTTAATTTCCACTGTTGAGAGGGGGATCCCTGCAAGAGCATGCATTGATCCATGATCATCAGAGGATTATTAAAGTAATCCTCCAGACACCACACATACAGGGGAGGCCAGTGTCACATGCAAAGACTGCTTTCTATGAAAGAGGCCTTCAATGTGTTTTAACAGCTTTTCTGTAACCATATTGATTTTATCTCTCAAGACAAAGCACATGATTAATAATGAACTCCCTGGACACTGAAACACTAACACTCCTTACTTCCTGATCATCCAGATTGGCTTGGCTGAAATTTTTACATTTTTATAGCTCCTGATGCAACTGTGGTTCAAAATTGACTAGAATACACAGAGTACAGTGACAGCTCCCCATTGCTACTAGGTTGTAGTCATATTAAATGAGCCGTATGCTAAAAACTACGGTGGCCAAGAAAGCCCAGCGAAATTCAAAATAAAGAAATGCACGTCAAAATAGAATAACGTGCTGCAAAGCAACAACACATATTATTGAAGTTCATAACGAGCCTGCAAACACACTGCAAATTCATAGACGCTACACAAATTAAGAAAACACTTTCATCAAAATGACAACACAGGCAAGCCACATTTTATAAATGCGCTGCACATTAACAGACGCGCCACATTTACAGAAAACAACCACAACTTCGGAACCATTCCCACAAATGTTTCTCTCACACATAAAATCAATAAAGTGGTACCTCGGTTCTCGAACTCACTATAATTCGAATTTCTTGAAAGAATTTCTTGAGTTTGACCTAGAACTCGATCTGAATATCAGAAGTCGAACTGTGAACGCTTACCTAATATAAATTGTATGCGCCAAGAAATGAGTCGTAATACAATGCAATTCTTACTTGAATGCCTTCTTCACAGACTGGACGATTCACCAAATAGAGCAACGCAAAATTACAGTAACTAACAATAAATAAACCACTAACTTACATGTACTATTAGAGCATTTATGTCATTCATTTAAACTTTATTTTACCAGGTAAATTAACTGCTTTACATGGCATCATGCGTGTAACTAAACTCTTCAGCCAATAAGGGTAAAGGTGTGTCACCACGGAGGCGGTTCCAGTTTGTGCAGCTGGGTGAGAGGTCGCAATACCTCTAACCATAATGCATTGCGTCAAGATCAGAATGCGTTGTCTTAAGCCAGCGCTGTAAGCAATTCGAACGCACCCAATGACCAGACTTGGGAAACAAACTGAAACGCAGACTTAATACAGAGGACTAATGACAACAACCAGAAAGCAGAACACATGGGGATCCCACACGAGGTTAACGAGGGGGCGTGACACACAGAAGGAGCGGATGGTCTGGGCAGGACAGGGAAAATGTTGGGATAAGATATTTATCGTTTTGGAAGCCATTAAGAAAAAAACAATTTCAGCAAGTTCAGCCCAAGAGCTGAAAGAAGTCTCCAAAAATCCTAAAATGACATCCATACATTCTTTGTGGCGTGTTTTGTGTTGCATAACATTGCCATGTGTGATGGATGTCTGTTGGATATAAATAAGGACACATTAGAGGCCTTTATAAGGCATTAAGCTGAACTGGAACTGCATGTGCCGATGCCAACATAGGAGTGTCTGCAGCAGCACGGGCAAGGAGGGATCAGCTGATAGAAGAGCTGAATCATCTGTAACCTGGTAAGGAATCTCAATTGTGACATGTACAAAAATAAATCTATTGCCTATTATTTAAACATTTTAAATAACCTAAATAATAAATTGCCTATTATTTAAACATTTAACAATTTTCTTTGTCCTAGTAGGGAATGTGTTTTAAACAATACTGCTGTTCATGGGACCTCGGTACATAATTTACTTCCATAACATGCCACCTCCATGTTCTCGGAATGACAATAATTCTTCTAGAATCTTAAATCTTTAATAAACTGTCTCCGTGGTACCTGGCTCCATCTGCATTTGGGTCTGGCTCCAGACCGCACCCATGACCCTTATCTAAATCTTATCTGAACTCCAATAAATGTGTTAATAATCAATCTGTACTGCGTTTTGAGTTATTTATGATTGTTGTGACCAAAGTTTGCAATGCATCTAATGGAGTTCAATATGGTTTTTTCCCAGCGAGTTCAGAATTACTGACTGTGAAGAAAAAGACGTATGTAATTACTTTCTTTGTATTTTTCATTTTATATCACAAACTCAATTTCATTGCTCAACGCTGTGGACAGGTTTTAAGGGAGTGAACACCAGGAAGGTAACAGGACCTGATGGAATTTCGGGGAAGGTCCTGAGAACCTGAGCAGACCAGATAGCACCGGTATTCACTGAGATTTTCAACCTTTCCCTGGCTGAGGCAGTGATCCACAAATGCCTTAAACAATCCACCATGATTCCTGTCCTGAAAAACAACAGCCCACTCGTCTCAATGACTACTGACCAGTAGCACTGACCCCGGTTGTGATGAAGTGCTTTGAAAGACTGGTCAGAGGCTTCATCACTTCTTTACTTCCTGTCACCATAGACCCACTACAGTTCACTTACCAGCCAAATTGCTCCACTGATGATACTATTGCACATCATCTCCATACAACTCTTAACCACCTAAACTCTGGGAGAGGAAATTTATGTGAAGGTGCTGTGCATGGACTACAGCTCAGCATTTAACACCATATTCCCCTCAAAGCTCTTCATCAAACTGAGGGACTTGGGACTCAGTCCATTATTGTGTCAATGGATTGTCAACTTCCTTATGGTCAGTTTGGGCAAGTTACTTGTAAAATGTGGTGAGCTAAGCTATCAGTTACTCAACAATAAATTAATATAGCAAGCTAACTTACACAAATATGGCAAAGGTAGTTTACTACATCAGAAGCTACTTCACGTTGTACCAACCTAATGCCAGATAAGTGCAAAATATGAGTCAGATACACTGGTTAAGACATTTATTAAAGAACAACCCATGATTTAACAGTGTAGACATTGTGTTATGTGAAGCATTGAGACATAAATAAAAGCTTACTTCTGGGAATAAAACAAAAAAAAAGTTATTGGCCTACTAGTAGGTAAACCAGTACTCTAGTAAACAAACCATTTAGTATCAAATGAAAGCTACTGTGTATAGTGCTCAATGGGCATGACATAGCTATACGTAGGTTCAAATAAATTTAAAATTTCTAGGGAAAATAAAAACCATATTAACAGCCATGTTATTTCCTCAGGGTCTCCCTTAAGAAGAAAACTTCTTCAGACCCCAATTAAACAATTTGATTGAAGTTACAAATGAACTTTGTGTTTAAGAACCATGTTAAACTGTGACATGCAACACCACGATTAATAAGCATGGCTCAGAGAGTGATCACTGGGACTATAGCAAATGAACTGGTCCAAACTGAAATGAGAGTCAAAGTCCTGAATTACATGTTTTGGTGCTGAAGGAATGGGATGGAAGGGGAGCAGTGGGCGAGGGGTAATGGTGCATGGGGTGGCTCTTATTGTTCTAACAAGTGTTTGTTTACACAGCACAAGAGAAGCTTTTCAAAAGTGGCCTCAGAAAGGCGGTTTCTCTTTGGTCTGAAAATATCCTTTCCTACGCTAAACAGTCTTTCACAGGCTGCACTTGCTTGCTGGGACCCCTGTGTTGTATCTATACTTTTTAATAATTAAGGTGGATGCGTCATCAAATTGATCAAGCTGGATTCATTTTCATTAAAGTGTTTTTTATTTATTAATTAGTTAAAACCTAGGACAGAATTTGGGCAAAGTCTGTAAGTAAATAAATACTGTAGCGCGAAAGTACCGGCGGGCAGCGCGGCATGTTGGACTGATGCCAGCTTGTAAATAGTTCTCAGTAATCGCTGTGTGATTATAAATGTGCGGTGTGTTATGTGTCATGTATGATTGTTAATGTTTATTGTTGTACGTAGTGTGCATGCATCTGTGCGTGCACCCACCGTGTGTCCACGTCACACAGAACTTGTCATGGTCACCCCACGCCAGCTCCCTATCTAAGAAGGCCCATCACCGTCGGTTCCATCTGAGGCGCCTCAGAGATTTATGCCTGCCTCCGAGGGTGCTAAGGAATTTCTACTCCTGCACCATTTAAAATATCCTGGGGGGCAACATCTCCACCTGGTTTGGGAATAGCACAATGCAGGACAGGTGTGCTCTCCAGAGTGGTGCGATCAGCTGCGTGCATCATTAACACCCAGTTCCCTGACCTGCAGTCTGTCTACACCAAATGGTGCCGAACCAAAGCCAGGAAGATCATGAAAGCCACCCCAACAATGAACACTTCTCACTGATGAGGTCAGGGAAGCCATTTTGTTTCCTAAAGGCCAACACAGAGAGAATGAGGAGAAGCTTCTTCTGTATTTGGTGTCTGAACCAGGACAATACCCAGGATTCATGAGAGTGACAGTGATGGAGTGACATCATCAACCCTTCACTCATTTCCCCTAATGCACAACACTGTGGGCTATATTATATTATTCATTCCATACATCTATGACATCACATCGTTCTGTAAACTGCATGTTCAATGGTATTCTATAGTGCAATATATGTACAATATTTATATTTATATATTAGATCTCACTTGCAATATAGCACATACAGTATATATTTGAATATGAATTTATTTTCTGAATTCAAGAACCATGGGCTCAGAATGGCTGCTGTTGCATCATCCAAGCGGGTGCTAGACATTGGTGGTGGTCGAAGTGGTTTCTCATTGGTTCTGTAAAGCGCTTTGGGTATTTTGAAAAGTGCTTTATACGTGTAAATGTAACATTTATTCACATTCACTCACTCATTACTTTATTATAACCCTGGGCCTGATGTTGGAGAGCAGGGTCAGTCATTTATTTAGTGCCCCTGTGGCATTTTGGGGGATTAAATGCCTTGCTGAAGGATACAACATAGATGTGATTATTCTGGCATTTAACTCAGTGACCTTCCACACAGGTCTAATCTGCTGAGCCACATGCTGCCTTCTCGGGTTTGCCAATCAATAAATGGCCTCAAAAATGGCTGTGCTTCCTTACTGTTCTACAATATCAAACTTTTTTTTCTCCATAATCTCTATGTTTGAAACATTCTGAAGTGACAGCACTCATATTTGTTAGAATCATTTATCTATCTACAGTTCATCTCCAAAATGCTTCCAAAAGGCTCATACTTGCTTCTCTGTATCCTTTTTGTGCTGCATTTGTTCACAGCTGTGAACAAGGTCTTATGGTTTATGCCTCATGAACAGAGTACTGCAGCTGTTTGTGTGGTTCTTAGTTGCATGCTTAAAAGCCCTTATGAATGACCTTGAGATGACCAGGTCACCAGAAAATACTGGCACATCTCTGAGGGAGACAAATTTTTACGTATCATATGCAGCTCCACTATCTTATTTTGGTATCACCTGGCACATATTTTCTTTAACTCCATTATTAACTCCACTACTGAGAGTTACCAGAGTGAGGAACTTGTCCAGATAATCCACACACCATCGCTATATATAATTTTTCACATCCATGCACAGGGGCCATGCTAATATTTTCTGCATCATTATAATTTTTTTTATTATAAGTCTAACCAGTGTATGTGTTTAGGTCACTCAGTGTCTCCTTGGTTTCAAAACACCTCACTGTCGAAGCCAAATTCTACAAGTCAAAGTGCATTATTAAAACACTATTTGACAAATTTTTATGTGAGATTTAAGGATCAAATGATCAAGAGGGATTCATAATAGCCCCTCCTATCTATATGCTTCAGCAATAATCTATTAAAGCTTGGTGCACTAGTTATTTTCAGCTCTTTACTCAAGGCAGATACCACTAAACAATGAGAAAGATTGTGGAAACTTATGAAGGGCAGTGGGAGGAAATGCTGCTGAAAGACATCTCTGAACTGATAAATGAGGGAAGAGACAAGGAATCGGAGATGTGGGCAGAACAAAGACACCTTATCAGTAATGTAGTGCAAAAGATGGAGGGGTAGGAATGAATCCTTAAAATCTCAGAAATCAGATCCATCACTGAGGGCAAACAGGACAGCTTCTTTTTTTATTTTTTTAAATGTATTTTTCTAAGCTGTAGGACTACTTCATTGATGGCTGTATGAGATTATTCTTAAGGGGAATGTACGGTAAGAAAATGGCAGTGAGAAAAAGAACCAAACACAAGATGTGAGGATAAACTGGAAAAACTGGAATCATCTTGTTATTGAATACTACAGGTGCACAGTGGCTTTCTCAACTTTTATCTATAGTCCATGCAATGTTAATGTGCATTGAGTGGCCCAAACATTTCTTCATACCCATTTTCCCTCAATTTCCACCTCGCTCTTTTACATGCTGTTGCATTTCTGCCAAATTACAAATATTCTGGGGAGAATTCTCGTTTGAAAAACAAAGAAGCATTCATAATCACATGAAACAGTCTATGGACTCACCCAAAACAAACTGCCCAGCATCTACATCATATTAACTTCTCAAATGCACTGCCCAGACCAGAGTGTTGATGGGATTATTCAGAATAAATGGAAATGTTCAACATCAAACTGTCAATGACTGCAAAGTAAAACTTTCAATTAGACGGCTCTAATCACTCAGAGTAAACATCTGTCCATCTGAAAGTGTGATTATCAGTATAAAACTGTAAAGAGGGTCACCCTTATCAAACTACCAACAGAGTCACACATATCTAACTGTAAATGGGGCTGCTGGGATGAACATCCAAACAGGGTTATTTACGTCAAACAGTCTGCAAGGTTCTCCATCTAAAATTGGAATATCAATATAAATCAGTCCTATATACACAAATCTGTCAACAAAGTAGCCGATACATTCCTCATCACAAAGTTGATGGTTCATGCCTGGTCTTGGCTCGTCTACGGATCCTGGAGTAACGCTCCCAGTGAGTGGCTGCCCTTAACAGCCAGCTTGCTCTCACCTACAGAAAATCATTGTTGGTGACTGTTAGGTTGGAATTGTATATATTATCACTCACGTGTATTCTTAAGTTGTATAACTTGTTTCATGAAGCAGTAGC